>JARYGA010044272.1:0-11058 GCA_030545235.1 Helianthus tuberosus | reverse complement strand
GATAAAACTTATCTGAAAAGGCTGGACAAGATAATTCGTGATGTGATGACCGCGAGTTTGAAAAAGAGGGATGAAGAAAAAATGAAGAAGAATGTTGATGAGTTGGTGAATGATTTGAAGAAGATAGCCGAGGAAGAGAAAGAAAAGAAAGACGAAGCAGTTGGTGAAGAAGCTATTTCTGAAGAACAGCAGAAAGACGATGATCAGAAGAAGAATGAAGAAGCTGATAAGAAGCAGGAAAGTTCGGTTGAAGTGGATGATGGTGCTAATGGTGTTGGTGAGGAACAAAAGAAGAGTGAAGCTGATCAGACACAGACGGAAGCGAAAGCCAAAGTGTCAATCACTGAGGTAAAAATCGATACTGAAGTCTCAAAAACTGTTGAACAGTGCAAGAAATGCATGGAAACGTGCAGTGCTTGTACTGAAAAAGATGAAAAATTCAGAACAAGAGAATTAGAATTCACTAAAATCGAAGAAGTTTTCAAAAATAAATGCAAAGAAATGTTAGAAAACGAAAAAGTTTTGAAAGAAAATGATGAAAAACTAACACAAAAATGCAAGCTTTTGGAAAAATAAAATGAAATGTTGAAGGAAAAGGTTTCGAAAATGACAGAAGAGTGTTTACAAAAAGAAAATGCTTTTCAAGAAATGAAAAAGGAATACGATTCAATAAAATTGGCCTATCACATTACAAAAGAGTCATATGAAGATGTGAAGAGTCAAATGAAACTTGTTCAATCCAGATTGAAATATTGTTCTGAAAAAAACTGATACGCTTAAGCGACAGTATTCAATAAAGCAATAAGTTGTAAACTCTTACATTGAGGATGTTGCTAAGTTAAAGCGTCAAATAGCTGATTTAGAACAAGATAACAACAAGTTACATAGCTATCATGCTTCATCATATGTGCTTGAATGTATTTTCAACATAAAACATGATGATTCTGAGAAAAACAAGAAAGGTATTGGCTCATAATTTCATCAAGTTCCACCACCAGAAAAGTGCGCATTTTATGATGATGAGAAGGTCGAAAAAGCTTTCAGCATGGTCGATCAATTTCCAGATAACATTGACGTAACCTATGCCAAATCTGATGATTCTAGTGATTCAGAGGTGGTAGGTAAGGTCGTTGAAAGTGTTTTGAAAGAAGAGTCGGTTGAAACAGGTAAATCTGAATCACAAGATGAAAATGAAGGCAATTTTCATGAAGGTTATCTGAAAAACTCAAAATCTAAGAAAAACACGAATGATGATTCAAAAGGATTGGTGTATACCATGATTGGATTGGACAAATTATTCTCAGATCTTGAAGTCCCGATTCAGAATGTGATTTCAGAAAAGATTGACAAAGTGTTTAAAATGGTTGAAATTGAAAAGTATGAGATTCCAAAGTTTGCTGGAAAGAGTCACAAAACTTTTTATAACAAACCTGGTTACAAAAAGAAAAACATGAAGGCTGGGTTGGGTTATAAAAAGAAACAGAATTGGAAGAAAAATGAAATGTCAAATTATCAACAAAAGATGAATTTTGTTCATGGAACAAGTTCCGAAGAAGAGAAAGAACTCCAATTTAGACGACAGTCTAATGAAGAGTTCTATGCTCAGAAAAAGCAACAACAACAGGTCAAAGATGTCTCAAAGAGAACATGTTTTAAATGTGATCAAACTGGACATCTTGCTCGCAAGTGTCCAAATCTGAAACCTGTTGGTGTTGAGACGAAAAAGAAGTCTGATGATGTTGAGAAACATAAATCTGAGGATGTGAAACAAAGGTCAACCAGATTTGATTCTAAACAAACTTGGAGGTACAACACAAACAAGTTTGCTTCGAATCAAACATGGAAATCAAATTCATATAGGTTTGATTAAAGACATACCGGGAATTCTCACATACCCAGATTCAGAACAACACAAAGTTGGAAAACAACTGTCGATGCAACGAAACCAAATCAGTTTTAGAAGACAAAAGTTGTTGAAAATCAAAACATTCAAAATGAATCACGTTTTTACAAGAGAAGTGCTTCAAAAGGACAAGGCTGGGTGGTTAGGACACAATCTATTTCTGAACAGAAAACTGATTCAATCAAAAAGGATGAAGTAAAAGATGAAAAGTTGTTTGTTCAAAACGATGATAATTTTCCGAAATTGAATCAATCATACTGTGTTGAAATGCCTAAGGTCAAACAGACATGGGCTAACTTGTTCAAGTAATTGAGTAATTTGAATGTGCAGGTGCTTCAGAAAGAGAATGAAAGTCAAACCAATGGAGGAAGCAGCCTTGCACGAGAGGAAAAGGCTGATGGTCCCTGCGATTGTTAAACAGGGAGTGTGTTTGAATTTTGTACATAAATAAACCATATTTCAAAAACGCTAAAAATTGAAAAATTTAAAAACCAAAAATATGTTTTTATTTTGTCAAAAATCAAAAATTCAAAAATATGTTATTTGAATATGCCGAAACCCTCACGGCGGAACAAACATGATTAATTTCACAAGATTGAAAAAACGGTTTTCAAACTGTAAAATATCAATGTGTTGTAAATCATGGGGGTACATTATATTTTCTGCAAATCAGTGCATGTGAAGCAGAAAGTTGATGGCGAGATAAAGTTATCAGTATCAGGTTGTCAAATTTTCTTTAAATGGTTTTGAATTTTAAGGGGAGTAAGAAAATTTCAGAAAATCCAAAAACATTAGAAAATTTGAAAAAGCCAAAAACATGATAAAATTCAAAAATGAGATTCTGTGTAAAAAGAGGAAATGATAGTATATCAGTAAACAATCACAGTACGCTAAAGAAATGGAATGTTAAATGTGATAAACGGTCTCACTGATGATATGCCAATAGGTTTTTACACGCTTAGTAGATTGTTTTCGAGATATAAACCTAAATATCAAATACTTACTTATCTCGTGGGGAACATATCTCGGATATATGGGTAACCCCCGAAATCTTGTTTGAGAGATTGCCTGATTCTGAGATACTAGGTCTTTATACTGTTTGATATATGGGGTATTATACCTGGTCTTCTGATATTGTGGAAGCAATGGCCTAGACCTCGTATAATACTTTACGCGCTTTTAAAGCTCACCCTCTGCATAAAAAATGATAAAATATCGAAAGATACGAATCAAGTGCAGTTGTAAAGAAGATCCCCAAGGGGAACACACCTAAAGTCGAGCCTTCATCTATTTGACTAAATGGAAGTTCATACATGAGCTCTCAAGGTCTCGCACTAACCCAAAATACAGAGATCAAATTGGTATACTCACCTGTAAGACTGAATCTAGGGAATTTTGATACGGGAGTATATTCTGAGGTGGGACACACAAATAAGTTAAGTTCTTAAAATACTAATTATGTATCTCGAATCAATTGAACTTTGTGTGAAAATTTAAGTGGATCAGTATACTTACAATCTAAGTGAATCGTTTAGAACTTAAAGTGTTTAAAGCTCAACGGTGCTAGTGATTTGTCATAAACTGATATGATCCTCTGACACGAACTCAAACAAAAATATTGTCTGTAAATATGTTTGTAAATATTTCTTTACTGCTTTATGTTTCAGAAAAATACAAAAAGATTTTGATTCTACTTTATTTTCGAAAACCGATGTCTGAATGCTGATTTTCAAAATCTAAGTATGCTAATCGTGTTTCTGATAATAAAACAAGTTCATTAATTTGAAACTTGAAGTTTTTAATCAAAAATCAAAATCAGTTTGTGATATCTCCAAGGTCATTAATTTGGACTTGGATGATAAATTGTGAAGGTTTTGGATGCTTAATTTGTTAAAATCTATTGTAAAGAGCAAGATTTCGATGATTGGATACTTAATATTGTCAAATATATAAAGTATTTTGATAGGGGGAGAGAATCAAGTAATCCTAGATATATTCATATTATTTATTATATTTTATAGCCAGGTTCTTGATTAAAAGTTTTTAAAGAGCCAGGTCACGATTCCTGGTCAATCGAAAATACTTTCATTGTTGAAATATTTTAGCATAAGCTGACAGAGCCAGGTTATTCAATCCTGGATGATCAAAATGTTTGTACTTATAAATGTTTGAGTCTTTGCAGATGAAAGTACTAGACTACGATCCCGATAGCCGAGTCTAAGGGGAAGTCTGAAGACGAGCTCAACGCAAGGGGGAGCGTGCATTCAAGGAGCCAGGTAACTATCCTGAAGGAGCTTGTATCTGGAAAGCCAGGTGTCCCAAAAGAACGGAAGCTTGACGAAAGGGGGAACCTGAAGAGTCTACTGAAAGGGGGAGCTGGAGTTGAAGACAGATCCACGAGGATTCTGTTCGAGTAAGAGGGAGTCTACATTGATGAAAACGTGTTAAAGCTTCAAGAGGACTCAGAGAGAGAGAAAGACAAGACGCTACGAGATTGACTGCGGCAATATCCAAGGAGGAGTCTGTTAGTGCAGTAATGTCTATCGCCTCCGTCAATTCAGACCGTAGCGAGAAACTGATCTAACTAGTCTTATATTATAATATTTAGATAAAAAAGGCAAGGTGGCATTTTCGTAAATAAGGAAACACTCCTTATATCCTTTGCTTATAAATAGAACCCTTAGGGTTATCTTTAGGAACTTTTGCCATTTTGGAGCTTTGGAGATCTAGAGCTAGAGAGAGAAAGTCTAGAGAGAGAAAGTGACATCGTGATTCAGGTGCTTGTACGTTTTCAGATTTATCAATAGAATCACAGATTATATTACGTCCTGTGTGTTCGGTCACGTTCGTGTACGGATTCCGCACATTACACGAGTCGGTTTGGAATCGTTTTGGAGTCGAAAACCGATCCTTCAATCGGAGCTATGCGTTTCTTTAATAGGTAAGAAGTGAGCTGACTAGGTCAGTCTGTCGACTATAACCCATATCGTATCATTCCTTCGTTTCGTCCTTGGTAACTTAGTAATAAAATCCATAGTTACCATTTCCCCTTTCCAAGTGCGAAGTTCAGGCTGTTGCAGCAAACCTGACGACTTTTGATGCTCGGCTTTAACTTGTGCGCATGTCAGACATTTAGCCACATAAGTGGCTATAGATTTCTTCAAACCTATCCACCAATAATTTACCTTTAGATCTTGGTACATTTTATCACTGCCCGGATGTACCGAATATTTAGAACTATGGGCTTCTTGGAGAATCACATCTCTAAGTCCTCCATGGATTGGAACCCAGATTCGACCATTCAATCTAAGGATTCCATCTTTTTCGTAAGACAATTGATCGGCAGTTATACCTAACTTCTCATTCGGATAGTTAGCTTCCAAAAAAGCTTCCTTCTGAGCAGCTAACAGTCTTTCATTCAAGCTGTTCCTTAATTTAATGCTTTTGGCATTGATCCTTATTGGTTTAATTCTTTCCTTTCTACTCAGTGCGTCAGCAACAACATTTGCCTTGCCAGGATGATAGCGTATCTCACAATCATAGTCGTTTAATGTTTCCATCCAACGTCGTTGCCTCATATTGAGATCTTTCTGGTTAAATAAATGTTGAAGGCTCTTGTGATCTGAATAGATCACACACTTGGTTCCATAAAGATAATGCCACCATAATTTTAGTGTAAATACAACGGCACCCAATTCCAAATCATGGGTGGTGTAATTCTTTCCGTGCACTTTCAATTGACGTGAAGCATAGGCAATGACCTTGCCTCTCTGCATAAGTACACAACCCAAACCTGTGTGCGATGCATCACAATAAACAACAAATTCTTCTATCCCTTCTGGCAATGTCAACACATGAGCATTGCTTAATTTCTGCTTGATGATCTCAAAAGATTCTTGTTGCTTGGGACCCCAGTCAAACTTTATATTCTTGCGTGTTAACGAAGTCAAAGGTGCAGCAATCCTTGAAAAGTTTTTGATGAAACGCCTGTAGTATCCTGCTAGACCCAAGAAGCTGCGAATCTCTGTTGGTGTTTTAGGCGTTTTCCAATTCATAATCGCTTCAATCTTAGCGGGATCCACCTGGATACCACGCCCGCTTACTACATGCCCAAGGAATTGGACTTCTCGAAGCCAAAACTCACATTTAGAGAACTTTGCATAGAGCTTTTCTTGTTGCAGAAGTTTAAGGATGCACCGGAGATGCTTTTCATGATCGGCTTGATTCTTTGAATGAATAAGAATGTCATCAATGAAGACAATGACAAACTTGTCTAGATACGGCTTGCAAATGCGATTCATGAGATCCATGAATGCTGCAGGTGCATTAGTGAGCCCGAAAGGCATCACTAAGAACTCGTAGTGGCCATATCGTGTTCTGAATGCAGTCTTGTGCACATCTTCAGTTCTGACCTTCAGCTGATGATATCCTGACCTCAAATCGATCTTTGAAAAGTAACTTGCCCCTTGAAGTTGATCGAACAGATCGTCGATCCTAGGTAATGGATGTCGGTTCTTGATTGTAACTTTATTTAGTTCGCGATAATCGATGCATAGACGCATTGAGCCATCCTTCTTCTTCACAAATAGAATCGGCGCTCCCTAAGGGGATGAGCTTGGTTGAATAAAACCTTTCTCCATTAAAAATCATCCAGGTGTGTTCTTAATTCCTTCATCTCAGTCGGTGCCAATCGATAAGGAGCTCGTGCAACAGGGGCTGCTCCTGGAATTATATCAATTCTGAACTTCACTTGTCTGTCTGGAGGTAAACCAGGTAGTTCTTCAGGGAGTACGTCTGGGTAATCAGAAATAACAGGAATTTCTTCTATCTTGGGCTTTGGCTCATCTGTTGTTACTTGTGCCATATAAATGACACAACCTTTCTTCAAACACTTTGATGCCTTAAGCATAGTTACTTGTTCGGGCAATCCGTACTGCGTATCTCCTTGAATAGTAAGTGGCTCACCATAAGGGGTCTTAATGATAACTTGCTTCTTGTCACAGGCAATTTGGGCTTGGTTATGAGATAACCAATCCATGCCTATAACTATATCGAATCCTGCCAATTTCAACGGAAGCAAAGACAGCGGAAAAGAGTGATTCCTAATGGATATAAAACATCCATCTAAGATTGTTGAAGCAGTCTCTATGGTACCACCGGCAAATTCTACCTCGTATTTTATGTTTAGAGTTTTAACAGGCAGATTTAATAGTTTAGAAAATTTATTGTCTACAAAAGACTTATCTGCACCAGAATCAAATAAAACTCTAGCGTATACATCATTGATGAGGAATGTACCTGTTATAACATTATCATTTTGCACAGCCTCCTGAGGATTCATTTGGAAGACTCGAGCATTAGTCTTCTTTGCCTCTTCAAGCTTCCTTGGGTTTTTCGGGTAATTGGTCTTTATGTGCCCCTTCTCGTTGCAACCATAACAGGTTGCGTTCTTCATATTCTTGCAGTCCAAAGTTCTATGCTCCTTAGACTTGCAGATCCCACAAACTTTAGGTTGCGATTGCGATACGAGTCTACACTTCCCAAAATGGTGTTTCTTGCAGACTTTACACTTGGGTTTCTCACCTGTCTGTTGGGTGTCCTTTTTAAACCCAGAACTCTTCCTATACTCATAATTTCCCTTTCGTTTCTTTTCGAAGCGATGAGAACTCTCATCCTCCCGTTTCCGCTTTCCTTCATCAGAAGCTTTGACAGACTTGTTTCTGACTGCATCGAGTGTGATAGATAGAGACAGATCCACCACTGACCTGTATGTGGTAGGTCTAGAAGCTTTCACATTACCATTGATTTCTGGAGCCAGGCCTCCAATAAAACGTGTTATGCGCTTTGGTTCCGGTGTGACCAGATAAGGAACCAATCGGGACATGGTGTTGAAGCTTGTAACATACACCTGACAATCCAAATTCTTCATGACCAGAGTCAAGAAGTCGGTTTCGATTTTCTCTACCTCATGCTGAGGACAGAAGTTTTCCTTGATCAGTGCAACAAATTGTTCCCAAGATAGGTTATACAGTGGAATCTTTCCAGTGGTTTGGATTAACGACCTCCACCAAGCCAAAGCTTCCCCTTTAAATGATTGTGAAACAAACTTCACAATATCCTGTTCAGCACAACCACTGATATCTACTACAGTATCCATCTCATCAAGCCATGTCATACAGTCAATGGCTCCTTTTTCTTTTGTAAAGTCCCTTGGCTTGCAAGAGACGAAGTATTTATAAGAACAAGTCTTTGTGCGTGGTTCCTGATTCAGCACAATTTGTTTAGATGGCACACTTTTCTGATTCGACGAATGTCGAGAATCGTCCTTATGAGATGTATGTGTCTTGGAAGGTGGTTTTGTATGAGGTACAGATTGGGTCCTAGTGCGAGTACCACTTGGTTCTTTGAGCTGCCTGTCAATGGCTCTAGTAACAGCATTGTCTATCAATGCTTGTAGGTCTCCACCAGCTACATTTATTCTGGTGTTATCATTTCTTTCCTTTGGATGACTATTAACTTCTTGAGATTCAGCCATGTAGCTTGATTGCTATATAAAAATGATGACAACAATTTATTCAGAAGTCTATTATAGAATCATCATTTTTTATTATTCATTAACCATGGTAATTATAAACCATATTGGTTAATTTGATAATTTAATTTATCTAAATTTCATTATAGTTAATCCTAGTTATAAACTATTATGGATTTTATGGTGGCACAAAATGGCCTAGTCACAAGGACCGTTTTAAGCCATGATGTTATAGGATCGAGGCATTAAGGTTCGAACATAATTCATCACCTTTTCTTGACAGAGAGTCATAAGCTACAACTGTCATTTGTCTTATTAGACAATAGGTATAGCCCGTAGGCACTTCATCACTAATGGATGTTTATAATATGATCACCTAAATTGATGATATAAGCCATGATTTCTAAATCATTAGGCTAGGATAAGGAATTTGGAAGAATCCAATATAAAGATAACAAGTGTGATTTTATCGAACCACTATTTTCAGGAGTGCTAACATGTTTTCAGATGTTAACAAGGATTTATTATCTTAAAAAGGATTTACCATCGTGGCCACGTCTTAAAATGACATATAGGCTAGGTTTTACCTTTAAGATTTTATTTGGAGATCTAATGGCGGATCAATTATAAATTGGAAATGATATTTTGATTTGTTTCATATAGTACATGCATATATATAATGACAAATAAATTTTAAAATGAAACATTCCATAAATTGTAAAAAGTACAATAGCTGCCCTAAACAGGACTTTAAATAAATAACTTGTCCACACAGAGACTAAAATAAGAAATACAAGTCCATGCAGGGACCAAATACATAAATAAGATGTCCACCCAAAGACTTAATTGAAATAAAATTACAAAACAATAAATAAGGATTTTTAATAATCCCTCTTCTTCTTCCCCTTAATAAGGCTTGCCAAACCCTTTAGTAGACCGCGGCGGCTCCTACGCTCTTCGCCTACCCTTTGCTCCACCTCGTACAACCTTTGGAGTATCTCTTGCTGCTGCGGTGGTTGAATTTGTGATGGCTATGGCGGCTGCTGCTGCTGAGGTTGAGGAGGAGGTGGGTATTGATACCCATATGTTGGGTACCCAGTTGGGTACGTAGCTGGAAAGGGTCCAGGGTAGTGAGCATTGTAGTTTGTGTAACAACTGTGCTTGTAATCACTATGAACAGTTCTATTAACAATAAAACGATGTTATTTGATCCCAATGTTTGTTTTGTTATGTTTGACATTTTTCATGTTTTGACTTTTATGTAATTCCAAACTCTACATCACTTTCTGGAGAGTTATACGCAAACTAGTGCGTAAACGTACTCAGTTTAATGCGATAAATACTCCGGAACATCAACATATACTCAACATACCTTAAATAACCTTTACATAACTTAGAAATAAGTTTTGAAGGCTTTGGTATGGCAAAAACAAGTTAATTCGCTTACAGGGACTAAATATGACAAACTGCGAAAGTATGTCAATTTGAACTGTAACGAACATTCCGGAACATGACCATAAGTTAAACACACCTTAAATATCCTTTACATAGCTTAGAAATAGGCTTTGAGGGGTTTGGTGTGCTAAAATAAACTTTTGGGACATTCAGGGACTAAAAGTGTCAAAAAGTGCACAAGTTTGCATTTTCGCGCATAACTTACGTTCTGAATACATCCGGACATCCAAAAATTTATGTAAGCATGACTATATTATATTTTAGTGTTCGCCTTAAGAAAAATCCATTCGTCGCGTCATTTGGATCGTTTTTCGCGCTTGTGCGCATTCCGTCGTAATTAAGCGAACATCGCGTTCGTACGACCAAACGAACCATCATCCGGCATATTTTTGAGTATGTTTTAAGTTCCCTATACTTTAACTTCATTTTAGAGCTTTGAAATGGGGTTAACGGGCCTTAAACGTGTCAAAAATGGCCTAAATACAGTTCAGGGACCAAAACTGTAATTCTGCCAAAGTTCACCCATACGATGCGTATGGTATATATACCATACGATGCGTATGGGGTCTCCAGACCAGATTCAATGTTCAGAACAGCCTGTTTGCAGCTAGTTTCCACTCCCATTTCCCTTGCCAAGTGTTGATACCTTATGGTGAGTGGCCAAATTAGTCACCATAACATTCCGACAAGTGTACGGTATTGATCGTGCCTCCTTTTCCATGAAATGATCTCAACGGTTCACCGAAAACTATAAATACCCCATTACCCCCAACCTTATTTCTCACTAGAATCTGATTAATTGTGTTCTAAGTTGAAACCTTTGTTTCATACCTGAACTATATTGATCTAGATTAGCATTCGGGGACCCTTCGTAAGTATTCTTTCGTTCTTTTCCTTATTTTTACTGCTTTTCGAGTCAGAAAGTCAAACTTTGTTTGACTTTCAGCGTTGACCAGTAATGGTCAATGCGAAGTTCGGTTGAACTTCGCAACGTGATTGTAATCACGATGGTCATAGTCCCTTGGGACTATGCCTACTGATTACCACGTTGTCTAGGGTCGTAGGGTAGGCGATCTAATAAATCGCCTATACCTTCGAACCCGACCCAGTTTGGTCGATCATTAGGATCCGACCAAATACATTAGGTGACCATAGTGTAGGGAATAAC
>JARYGA010044271.1:0-62970 GCA_030545235.1 Helianthus tuberosus | reverse complement strand
TGTTCTATTTGATACTGGCGCTGACATTAGTTTCGTATCCATAGACTTTAAGAATATACTTGGCCTAGTTTCAAGTAAGCTGGACGTCCCATATTCAATAGAATTGGCAAATGGGAAGTTAGTAGAGGCAAATGAAGTGATTAAGGGTTGTACTCTGGAACTTGGGGAACGAGAATTTTCTATTGATCTTCTACCTGTTGATTTGGGAAGCTTTGACATGGTTGTTGGGATGGATTGGTTGTCTAACAACCGTGTGGAAATAGTTTGGTACGAGAAGACCGTTCGCATTCCGTTAGTAAATGAAGAGACGCTTGTGATCCATGGAGAAAAGCATGAGACGCCTCTGTGAATTATCAATTGTATGAAAGCGCAGAAGTGCCTTCGAAAAGGTTGCATAGCCTTCCTTACTCATGTTGTCGACAAGGAGACCAAGGAGACGAAACTAGAAGACATCCCTGTTGTGAAGGAATATCCAGAGGTCTTTCCTGAAGACTTGCCTGGATTACCTCCACAGCGACAAGTGGAGTTCCGTATAGACTTAGTGCCAGGAGCGGCACCAGTGGCAAAAGCGCCTTACCGACTAGCTCCGTCAGAGATGCAAGAGCTTTCGACACAATTGCAAGAGTTGCTAGATAAGGGATTTATCAGACCGAGCTTCTCACCCTGGGGAGCCCCAGTGCTGTTTGTCAAGAAGAAGGATGGCACTTTTCGTATGTGTATCGACTATAGGGAGTTGAATAAGTTAACCATCAAGAATCGGTATCCCTTGCCGAGGATTGATGACTTGTTTGACCAACTGCAAGGCTGTAGCTACTACTCCAAGATCGACTTGAGTCGGGATGTCATCAACTGCGAATACAAGAAGAAAGTATCCCTAAAACGGCCTTTAGGACTCGCTATGGACATTACGAGTTCCCGGTCATGCCGTTTGGCTTAACGAACACACCGGCAATATTCATGGACCTTATGAATCGGGTGTGTAAGTCGTATCTGGATAAGTTTGTGATTGTGTTTATTGATGACATCCTTATATACTCGTAGACCAAGGAAGAATATGAGCAACATCTGTGAGCTATCTTGGAACTTTTGAAGAAGGAACAGTTATATGCAAAGCTGTGAAAGTGCGAATTTTGGATTCGCGAGGTGCAATTCCTAGGTCACGTGGTGAATGAGAATGGAATTCACGTTGACCCTGCCAAGATTGAAGCAATCAAGAACTGGGAAGCCCCAAAGACGCCCACTGAGATATGACAATTTCTGGGTTTAGCGGGTTACTACAGACGATTCATAGAGAATTTCTCAAGTATTGCTCAGCCGCTAACGTCCCTAACCCAGAAGGATAAGAAGTTTGATTGGGGAGATAAACAAGAAACAGCTTTTCAGAAGTTGAAGGTTAAGCTCTGCGACACACCTATCTTATCTTTACCTGACGGTACCGATGGATTTGTGGTTTATTGTGATGCTTCTCAACAAGGTCTTGGTTGCGTGCTGATGCAACGGGACAAAGTCATCGCGTACGCGTCACGTCAATTGAAGGTACATGAGAAGAACTCGCTCAACTTTTGTTGATGTTTTCAAATTACATGTATTTCAGGAAACTAAGTGGATCTGGCGGCATTGAGAAAGTTTTCAAGAAGTAAATTCAAGATTTGATGTCATCCTATTTTGGAAGGGTTTGATTTGTATATCTTATCCTAGATAAGATATATGAAGCAAAGCCTTGGGTTATTAGTCTTTTGTTAAAAAGACCATGTATGGAACTTAATCCCTTTTGAATGGTTTTAAACTTAACATGAAGTTTGTTGGTCGAAACTTAACAACTTGTGTTTGTAATATTTTCAAAACTTATGAATGGATGAACATCATATTTTAGTCATATAGTTGTTTATTATAATTGAATGCAATGGTATTGATCAAGTCACACGCACACGCTTCCGCAAAAGTCAGGGTGTGACAGGTTGGTATCAGAGCTTCGGATGTAGTGAACTAGGATTCCTTCTCGAGTCTAGACTACAATCACTAGGATTCTCTCACGAAAATATTTTGACAAAATATTTTTCATTGCATTTACCAAAAACGCCAAGATCCATGGAACAAACATTTTTCAAAGGAAAAGAAAGAAAAACGAGCAAGGACATTAGTTGGTGGTATAGTCTACATGGGGTAGACTTGCCAAACTAGAAATGACCCACGTAGGAACAACGTGAATACATGTGATATGATGCCTTCCTTGCCTGTATATACTAAGTAATAATAATTAATATATGTTATGATTTTATGTTACAGGTACTTATGTCTTCATCAGAGAGCAGTGGACTGTCCGAGGAGCACGATCCGATGGCGATCGTCTCCGATGATGAGATCGCTCCTATCCCAGAGATTTTTACCTCCGACACCGAGAGTGACCCAGAGATGCTGTCGGACGATGATGATGATTTTAAGCCCTTTGCGCTGCCAGACTTTGGAGACGACATCCCGTTTATCGATTACATTATCCCTTTCCCTCTTCTGATTCATGACCAGCTTATCATCGGGTACCCCGATGGTTAGCATCTAGTGGAGCCTATCCCGATCGACGCTATTCCACTCGCTGCCATTCCCACCGAGGATTGGCCCTTTGCTGACTTAGATGATGATGATCTTGCTTTTCTTGAGGGAGATCACCCTGAGGGTGACCAGGGTGATGGTGAGGTGGACGATATTGCTATCCTAGACATTACTTCTCCCGTCGTATCTGTCATCGACATTTCTTCTGACTCCGTTGAGGACTCCTTCGAGTATGTGACCTCATCAGCCCTACTTGCTGCAGGAATTAGGGCATATCCAACAGATGATGAGGACAATGCCTTGTCAGTTGCACCTTCCTCTCCTGTTCGTGCTCCCACACCCCCACCTATCCACAATCACATCACTGATCCCGTTCCAGCTCCTATTGACTTACCTCCCATTGCACCACTTATCTCACAGCCCCCACCTGCTGCTTTTGTCCCTCCTATTCCAGGGAGTTCACTCCCACCGTTTGCCACTGATGCACACCGACATGATCTCCCCACTATTTTTCAGCATGAGATACCCGCTCCCCGCCCTGGGGAGGGTACATCTGGACAGCCTCCTAGTTTTGATCCTTTTGCATTTGCCGATTTCATGCCTACACTTCACTCCGTTCGAGGCAGACCCGTATGGTTAGTCTCCCAGGTTCTTTCCCCCATATTCCATGCCGATATCAGATCCTTACCACCCTTCTCACCATGATGGGTACACTCATGATGATCTCCTTCTGTCACTTCAGCTACAGTTCGAGATACTCAGTCGTAGAGTCCTTGAGTTGGAGTGCGAGGCGGACGCTAGGCAGCCTGCACCACCTTCATATCCTCCACCCATTACTCCACCACCACCATCGTTCCCTCCTCCTGTATTTCCATCGTCTGCTTCTATTCCTATTGAGGGTTTCGATGCCCGTTTCCTTATAGCTGAGCAACAGATCCGCTTTTTGGTCCGACGTGTCCATGAGCTCGAGGACGAGATTGCTCATCTACGCAGTCTGATCTTCTTTCCCCCTCCCCCGCCACCTCCAGCGTTCTAGATCTTTGTTTTTGCAGGTACTTTTGACAAGAAGACAAGATTGAGCTCAAGACTTTTGAAGACTCAAGAAGACAATGTAGAGGAAAATGATTACTACTTTTGTATTGTTAAAAACTTGTATGACCGAGGTGATGTAACCTCGAGTCCATTTTGTTTTTCCTCTGTTAAAAACAATGTACCAAGTTGTTAAACATGTATGAAAGCTCAATGGTTGTTTTCTTATTTATACATTGTTGATTTATTTGTTCATGTGATTACATGGTTGCATGTTGTGATGATTACTTATGTTATGTGTATATATAAGTGTATATATATATATATATATACCTCATAGACAATTATTTGATGAATAATGTCTAACCTACCCAATACTTCTTGCTAGAATAAAATGCTGCCCAGACGCAGCACAAACACTAACATGTTACCAAGGACCGAGGCTGAACTTCAAGAACGCATATCGCAGGTAATCGCACAGCACAAGGCCATCCGCTCAGAACACAGCGGTGGCACATCAGGAAACAATCCTCCAACCGGTAGTGTTAAGTCATCCAAGACACATTACGAATCTGATGGATATTTCCAATTGTGCTTTGTCAATGCTCACTCGTGAATTGTTGTTGTGTGTGTTTCAGGCTGTACCTATAAACAGTTCCTGGATTGCAAGCCCTTGAACTTTGATGGCACATGAGGTGCCATTGCTTTCGTCCGTTGGGCTGAGAAGACTGATTCAATGCTGAGAATGAGTAAATGTGCCCCCGAGCAGAGAGTTACCTACATATCAGGATTATTCATGGATGGTGCACTCTCCTGGTGGAACCTTCAGGTCCAAACCCTTGGTGAAGCTGCTGCTTATGCATTGAGCTGGGATGAGCTCAAGGAATTGATGCGCAAGAAATACTGCTCCCAAGCTGAAATCCAGAAGCTGGAAACCGAGTTCTGGAATTTAAAAATGGATGGGCCAAAGATCGCTGAGTACGTCCAACGCTTTCATGACTTATCAAGGGTTGTTCCCTACTTGGTTGAGCCCGAATTCAAGAGGATTGAGCGGTTCATCTGGGGACTTGCTCCTCAAATTCTAAGCATGCTTACTACCTCAAAGCCTCCGACTATCGCAGAGGCTATCGATCTGAGCATAGCACTTACTGAAGAAGCTCTTCGTATGGGTAAGTTTTCGATATCTGAGGCAAAGAAGAAAGAAACTCACGTGGAATCCTCGAGTGACAACAAGAGAAAGTTTGCGAATTTCAAGAAAAGCACACGAGCAAACAACAATTCCAACAAACGTAGGGATGCAAACCCACCAGCAGAGGCTCAGACTGGCGTGACAAACACTGAAGCTAAGGGAAAAGGATATATGGGCACCTTACCCAAGTGAGACATCTGTCAATTTCATCATGCCGGTCGGTGCAGGTATGGTAAGTGTGAAAACTGTGGAAAGGTTGGGCATGCAAAGGATGCATGTTGGTATGGTGCAGAACGTGGTAATAGAAATCAGGGAGGGAAAGGAAATCAAGGCGAGAACGGAAATCAGTATGGTAACCAAAACCAGGGTGGAAACGGTAATTATGGAGGAAATGGAAATAGGGGTGGAAACGGTAACCAAGCTGGTAATGGGAACCATGGAGGAAACAACAACAATAATCAGGGCGGAAATGGAAACGGTCGTGGCCAAGGCTGTTATGGCTGCGGTGACATGGGGCATTTCAAGAGGGATTGCCCTAAAAACAATCAAGCCCGAGGAAGAGTGTTCACTATTGGAGCTAGAGAAGCACGCCAGGATCCTAATGTGGTTACGGGTACGTTCCCTATTAACCAACACTATGCATCTGTTCTATTTGATACTGGCGCCGACATTAGTTTCGTATCCATAGACTTTAAGAATATACTTGGCCTAGTTTCAAGTAAGCTGGACGTCCCATATTCAATAGAATTGGCAAATGGGAAGTTAGTAGAGGCGAATGAACTGATTAAGGGTTGTACTCTGGAACTTGGGGAACGAGAATTTTCTATTGATCTTCTACCTGTTGATTTGGGAAGCTTTGACATGGTTGTTGGGATGGATTGGTTGTCTAACAACCGTGTGGAAATAGTTTGCCACGAGAAGACCATTCGCATTCCGTTAGTAAATGAAGAGACGCTTGTGATCCATGGATAAAAGCATGAGACGCCTCTGTGAATTATCAATTGTATAAAAGCGCAGAAGTGCCTTCGAAAAGGTTGCATAGCCTTCCTTGCCCATGTTGTCGACAAGGAGACCAAGGAGCTGAAACTAGAAGACATCCCTGTTGTGAAGGAATATCCAGAGGTCTTTCCCGAAGACTTGCATGGATTACCTCCACAGCGACAAGTGGAGTTCCGTATAGACTTAGTGCCAGGAGCGGCACCAGTGGCAAAAGCGCCTTACCGACTAGCTCCGTCAGAGATGCAAGAGCTTTCGACACAATTGCAAGAGTTGCTAGATAAGGGATTTATCAGACCGAGCTTCTCACCCTGGGGAGCCCCAGTGCTGTTTGTCAAGAAGAAGGATGGCACTTTTCGTATGTGTATCGACTATAGGGAGTTGAATAAGTTAACCATCAAGAATCGGTATCCCTTGTCGAGGATTGATGACTTGTTCGACCAACTGCAAGGCTGTAGCTACTACTCCAAGATCGACTTGAGGTCGGGATATCATCAACTGTGAACACAAGAAGAAAGTATCCCTAAAACGGCCTTTAGGACTCGCTATGGACATTACGAGTTCCTGGTCATGCCGTTTGGCTTAACGAACGCACCGGCAATATTCATGGACCTTATGAATCGGGTGTGTAAGTCGTATCTGGATAAGTTTGTGATTGTGTTTATTGATGACATCCTTATATACTCGTAGACCAAGGAATAATATGAGCAACATCTATGAGCTATCTTGGAACTTTTGAAGAAGGAACAGTTATATGCAAAGCTGTGAAAGTGCGAATTTTGGATTCGCGAGGTGCAATTCCTAGGTCATGTGGTGAATGAGAATGGAATTCACGTTGACCCTGCCAAGATTGAAGCAATCAAGAACTGGGAAGCCCCAAAGACGCCCACTGAGATACGACAATTTCTGGGTTTAGCGGGTTACTACAGACGATTCATAGAGAATTTCTCAAGTATTGCTTAGTCGCTAACGTCCCTAACCCAGAAGGATAAGAAGTTTGATTGGGGAGATAGACAAGAAACAGCTTTTCAGAAGTTGAAGGTTAAGCTCTGCGACGCACCTATCTTATCTTTACCTGACGGTACCAATGGATTTGTGGTTTATTGTGCTGCTTCTCGACAAGGTCTTGGTTGCGTGTTGATGCAACGGGACAAAGTCATCGCGTACGCGTCACGTCAATTGAAGGTACTTGAGAAGAACTATACAACGCACGACCTTGAGTTAGGAGCTGTGATATTTGCATTGAAGATTTGGCGTCACTACTTGTATGGTACTCGTTGCACGATCTTTACTGACCACAAGAGTTTGCAACACATTTTTGACCAAAAGGATTTAAACATGAGACAGCGAAGATGGGTCAAGCTGTTGAATGATTACGATTGTGAGATCAAGTATCACTCGGGCAAGGCGAACGTTGTGGCGGATGCCTTGAGCTGCAAGGAGCGCGCAATACCTCTAAGAGTGCGAGCCTTAGAGATGACCATACAAACGGATCTCACTACCCGGATTCGTGAAGCTCAGCAAGAAGCGCTTAAACCAGGAATCCTACGAGATGAAGCACTGCACGGAATGGAAGTGAAATTGTTGCCCAAGGAAGATGGAACATTATACTTTATGGAATGAATTTGGGTTCCATTCTTCGGCGATCTACGCGTACTTATTTTGGATGAAGCTCATAAGTCGAGGTACTCGATACATCCCAGATCCGAAAAGATGTACCAAGACTTGAAGGATTGGTATTGGTGGCCCAAGATGAAAGCCGACATTGCTACATATGTGGGTAACTGTCTTACTTGCGCCAAAGTTAAGGCGGAATACTAGAAACCATCAGGGCTGCTACAACACCCGGAGATTCCCGTATGGAAGTCGGAACAAATATCAATGGATTTCATTACCAAGATACCGAGAACCCAAAGAGGTCATGATATGATTTGGGTAATTGTTGATCGACTCACGAAGTCTGCACATTTCCTACCGATCAGTGAGAAGGATAGCAAGAAGAAGCTAGCAGAAATATATCTCAGAGAGATTGTGGCACGTCATGGAGTGCCTGTTTCTATCATATCCGACCGAGATGGTCGTTTCATGTCAAGGATTTGGTAGACGTTTCTGAAAGCTTTTGGATCACAGTTGAACCTTAGTACGACATTTCACCCTCAGACGGACGACCAAAGTGAACGAACGATTCAGACTTTGGAAGACATGTTACGTGCTTGTGTGATGGACTTTGGTGGGAGTTGGGATACTCACTTGCCTTTAGTGGAGTTTTCCTACAATAATAGTTATCACACCAGCATTCAGGTCGCCCCGTTTGAAGCTCTATATGGACGTAAGTGTCGGTCCCCGCTGTGCTGGGCGGAGACCGGAGATAAATAGCTTATCGGTCCAGAATTGGTCCAGGAAACTACAGATAAGATTGCTCAGATACGTGATCATATCAAGATAGCCCGTGATAGACAGAAGAGTTACGCCGACAAGCGACAAAAACCGTTGGACTTTGAGTTTGGAGACATGGTGTTATTAAAAGTCTCGCCTTGCAAAGGCGTGGTACGGTTTGGTAAACATGGAAAGTTGAAACCACGGTACATTGGACCCTTCGAGATCCTGGAAAGGATTGGAACCGTGGCTTACAAGCTGAAGCTTCCAGAAGAACTTAGAAGTGTCCACGACACGTTTCACGTGTCTAATCTCAAGAAGAGTCCGACTCAAGAAATAGTCGTCATTCCCGCAGACGAAATCCACGTCAACGATAAACTCCAATTTACTGAAGAACCTATTGAGGTTACGGACTGGAAGGTCCACAAAACACGGAGAAGTCGTATTAAACTGGTCAAAGTTCGTTGAAATTCACGTCATGGCCCAGAGTTTACTTGGGAACATGAAAACCATATCAAGTCTAAGTATCTGCATTTGTTTCACAACTCCCCTGCAACCGATAACGCAGCTTGAATTTCGGGAAAAAATTCTTTTAACGGGGGAGAATGTGACAACTGGCACTTTTCAATGTATTTCCGTACAACATGAACAGTAACTTGTAATATGTGGTTATGAATGATGAATTTATGATATGAATGATTGCATGATTTACTTTCAAACATTTACAAATACATTTCATGTTGCATATTACTTATCATTATTAAATGCAACCCGGAATAGTGCAATTAGTGCACAAGACGAAACTGGCACTATAATCAGATAAACTAGAAGTATTGGCGGGAGTTCAGTACTCAGACAGACATGTTGTTAGAACACAAAATGAGCCCCAGAACCAAGATTTACACTAGAATACTATGTAGGAAAGTAAGGGTTATAAAACTGTTTTCCGAGTGACGATTTAAGCATCAAAAAGTGCCTGAAACACACTCTAACTGCAGAATTCTGCAGAAAACAACAAAAATCAGCTTTTTAACATCAAAATATAATGCAGAAATGAGATTTAATTGTCCAGAATAACTTGTTAGGTGTTGGGAATGAAAACTATCATAAAAGGTATCACATAGCACAATAAACTGCGCAATTTAGCACCTTAACGAACCAGTAACCAAACGAACAACCGGACACTACCCGAAACACCAAAATTTAACAAAAAACATTGTTTTGACATCATGAAGCTAGTTATCAACATTAAACATCATGTTACATCTCTAAACACTTAAACACATTAAACCCCTAAACTAACACTTAAATCCTAACTAGAAGATGTAACTTAGAATTGAAATCAAACTAAGACCCCCCCCCCCCTTCCATGGACGGTTACATAAGGGCCCTACCTTCCCCATTTTCTTGATTATTAAAGTAGCTTATGCTGCATTGATTTTGAACATATTAACCTTTGTATAATTAGATGTTGGGAGAAACTTAATATAAACCAATAGTCCTCATTCTCTTGTCATCTTCATCATTTCAAACTCACTACAACCCCTCTTCTCCCTTACATACTCACGGCCCAAACACCATCTTCCTCTCCATCATTTTTCAACCAATTTCCATACAATCTAAGGTGTTCCTAAGGTCTATCAAGCATACTTAAGGAGGTTGCAAGCAAGGAGAGTTGAAGGACCTTCTCAAGTAGCTATTAACCACTTCTTTTCTTCATCATCTTGCATTTTGATCTTCCCTAGCCCTTGTGCTACTAGTAAGCACCCCTGGTCTTGTTTTTACACTTGATTTTAGTAGTTAAAGTAAGTAGTAACAAGATAACTTAAAGAATCTCATCAAAACTAGAACATGAACATGAATATAAAGCTTGAAGTCATGAAAATCTAAGTTGTTTAAGTGTATGTAATGAACTTGTTTGTTGATTACTTGTATGTATGGTGTAGATCACCACATAAAGCTTGCTAGATGATGATTTAAAACATGATCTAGTAAGTATGAAGATGATTCTTGAAAAATCTATGTTGATCATCCTTTATGTGAAGTATGAACTTGAAGATGAACATGATTTTGTGTAGAATGATGATTCCTACAAGTTGTAAATCTTAAAATATAAGATTTCAAAAATAAAAGTTTCAAGAAACAAAAGTTTACATCAAGATTTAACATGATTTGGTTTTGAAAGAAAATAACCATGTTTTAGGTGATTAAATGGAACTAGTAAAGTATGTGAAACATGAAAAATTCAAGAAGATGATTTTTTGTAAAAGTGTCTTACAAGTTGTAAAGGATGAAAATCTATAAAAATGAGTTTTAAAAAATGAAAACCATGGATTTAGTGTTATTAAACCATGTTAAACACCATGTTAAATTACTACAAGATTTTACAAACTTCAAGTTCATACCATATTGTGAAAGTGCATAATTATGCCTCATGGTAAGTTGTAGGTTGATTGTTGATGATTGATGATGAATTTTTTAAAAGAAAATGATATGCTAATAAGCATAGAAACCTCCATTTTCAAAGGAAACTATGGCAAAATTTTTGTTGAAATTCAACACTTAGAAAAATATTTTTAAACAAGTGTTTACAAGTAATTTTTGATCATGGTTTTAATATAAAAATTTGCCATAAATTTTGTTATAAAAATTACAAGTATTGGAGGTTGATTTTTAACAATAAAAATGACTAAGTATATATTTAGGAAAATATATATTTAGAAATCACAAAAATTATGTGCTACATGTATATTGCTTGTATTAGTTATATTAAAAATTAGGAACCATTGAAAATATTATATCACACCAAAATACTAAAATTGCAAATTGAAATATTACCAAAATCACAAGAAAATAAATATATATCTTATACCCGAATATTGGACGTATTGGATAATGGACATTTGGACCATACATATATATATTCCGGAAATAAATTTGTAACTTAACAAATGTGATAAACGGTATTTTTGAAACCGAGGAAACGGCAAAATATGAAATTTTAGAAATATTACAAAATATATCCTATTTTGTCAAAATAGAAAATATATTATTTTTGAAGTATATATTTTCAAGAACAACTCAAAAATATATTATTTTGGTCAAAACTAAAAATATATATTTTTTCTAGGTTTAATCTTAAAAATATATTATTTTTAAGATATATATGGAAGTATACATATTTTTGCCAAATAAATTTATAGATATTTTTCTATAAAAATTTTCTTAAAATATGTATATTTTAAGAATATAAAGTTGGTGGTTTTTAATTGTACAAAAATAATATTCCGGAAAATTATACACAACTAAGTATAAAATACTTAATAAATACAAGAAAATACGTATTCCTATACGTATAAATACACACCGGAATACAATACCAACACTTGGCAAATACCCGTATACAAGTTACATACACATGTATGAGAATACAAAAATAACAATACAAGTATACCTATACTTGGAAAATATATATGTGTGGACCATATGACAAAACAAGTTAAAAATATATTATTTTTAACAATATTTCAAATAATTGGATGGAAATAGTTTAAGTTAAAATATTCTTATTTTAACTAATAATTATATAATTTAGAATTATATAATGTACATCAAGTGTATAACTCAAAGTATACTAAATTCCAAAATAAGTCTTAATAAATAAATAAGGCTAAGAGTCGTTACACAACCTAAGCGTCTAATAAAACATAACACGTGTGTAGGTAGTAGTACGACCCGTGAAGAGGAACTTTGAGTATACGAGACAGCTGACGTAAACTAGTGAGTTCATGTCCCCCTTTTTCTTTTAATTGTTTTCGGATTTATACTTTCGGGGGTGGAATACATGTTATAAATATTTCAAATGGTATGGTTTAGCTAAGGAATGAACCGTTAGATCATGTGAATGGGTAGGCGCACACTTAAGACCATTAATCTTTGTTTAAAGACAGAGGGGCATGAGTGGTAGATCTATCTGGGTGTTGCGAGCCCCACCCATGGGTTCTTGTGTGGCCGAATGTGGTGACTATGTCGTTCCAGCCGGGTGGACCGATACAAAATCTGCTAGGTTTGAGCCTTCCTACGCCATTGCACACATATTAATGTCCTTGCAAAACGTTAATGATCTGTTCATAGACGCTTTACATACCGGTTATCAAAGGAATACTTTCAAATGTTTACAACTTTATACGAGCTCACATACAAACACATGAACTCGCTCAACTTTTGTTGATGTTTTTAAATTACATGTATTTCAGGAAACTAAGTGGAGCTGACGGCGTTGAGAAAGTTTTCAAGAAGTAAATTCAAGATTTGATGTCATCCTATCTTGGAAGGGTTTGATTTGTATATCTTATCGTAGATAAGATATATGAAGAAAAGTCTTGGGTTAGTAGTCTTTTGTTAAAAAGACCATGTATGGAACTTAATCCCTTTTGAATGATTTGTAAACTTAACTTGAAGTTTGTTGGTCGAAACTTAACAACTTGTGTTTGTAATATTTTCAAAACTTATGAATGGATGAACATCATATTTTAGTCATATAATTGTTTATTATAATTGAATGCAATGGTATGGATCAAGTCACACGCACACGCTTTCGCAAAAGTAAGGGTGTGACAAAAATAACATACGTAACCTATAATTCCTCTTTAATCGACCATATGTGCTTGACTAAATTGTGATGAAATGTATATGATGGCTTGATAGTTCTACTTCTTCACCCTCATTATCCGACCAATCGTATACGACGTATCTTTTCTCTTTTCTACAATCATGTTGTGTAGTATTATGCGTGCATACATTATGTTGGATATAACTTTTGTGTTCCAAATCCTTGTTGGCCTTTTGTAGATGGGGCCATTTGTTTGGAAGACACCGAACACCCTCTTCACATCCTTTCTTGATGACCCATGTCTTTTTTTGAATTCTTTCATTTTCTTATTTTGTAGATACAAGAAGCTTTTTACAATAGTGAACCATTTCAGAATAAATTCCATAGACGCATATTTCCTATTCACATCCCCATTTTATTTCTTTGTGCTTTCCCATTACACTTCGTCTAGAACTTGACCCTACTCTGAATTTCGCTTACTGCAATGCTAAGTACTGTTGTGTAACACCTCGCAAAATCACGACCAATATAATAAAGACACGTGTTATGAAGGTTAAATGTGTAATGAATTGATCTGGAAGGACTACAATTATCAAACAATGTAAATATGTAAGTAAAAGGATCCAAAGTGTCAACATGCCAATCTTGCGCCTCTGATTGACCTCACACGACGTTCGTACTCTTTAATGAATAAATTTTTTATTCATTGAAAGTCGTTTGTGCTTAAATTGAGAATTTTACAAAGCATAAGGGTTAAAAGTGCCAACATGTTAAATGTTACCTCTGATTGACCTTTTAACGATCCCAAAAACATTGAAATAATTGTATATTTTGCTCTCAAGAATATTGGACACTAATTTCATGGAGTTTCGGTGAAAACAAGACGTTTCGGGTGATCTTGCAACTAACCGGGAGCTTAACGGAGTTAGATAATGACCCAAGACACTTGTTAGTTAACTATGGGGGTCATAATGTAACAACCCTCGGTAAAACCAACATCCTTATAATATTTCCGACACCTTATTATATCTTAAAATATTCTAATATGTCTTATAATATACCCCGTATGTTAAAATCAAGCCCGATATATGTTATAGTTTATAAAAATAAAATAAAAACCTGAAATGTAAGTTGAGGCGGGCCGCATAAACCCACCCCAACATCTTACGCGGGCCGTATCAAGGCTGGACTTGACTGCGCTGATTTCTTAAGTTGAAGCGGGCCGCGTAAGGGTGTATAGGTCTTTGACGCGGGCCGCGACAGATCATGAAACGCGGAGACATCGGGTGCTGACACGTGTCGACATCGTGTCGAGTCTAGTAGCTGACCCAGCTAAGCTAGTATGTTGACCGGTGTTGACGCGGGCCGCGTAAGGGTCCCTTGTCTTTTACGCGGGCCGCGACAGGACCAGATTACACAACTATAAATAGTAGGCATCAGTTTTCAGTTTCCGTCGCTCATTCTCAAATCTCATTCTCGAATTCTGAAGTATTAGACATAATATTTTGGGTATTATACCCCTAATTAGCGAAGTTCTGCTCCATTGTAAGTATTATAACCCCGGTTTCATAATAGTTACGCTGCCCGATTGATTTAGGGTTCCGTAACAACTGTCGTGGTTCTGCCCGACGTAGTTGTTGGAATGCCGTCTCGGGGAGGGTATCATTAATAATTTCAAAGGGTTATGATACTAACCAATGTACATTTGTGTAAATTATAAATTATACCCAGGAAACCCTTACGAAAAGCCTAAGACAGCAATGTGAGTTTATCCTCTTTTTGTTAATGTTTTTGGAATATTTTACAAAACCTTAAATGTTTTACAATATGATTAAGCGGTGATTGAGTCTTTGTAGTTCTTCAATTACTGCCGGTATTATGGGGTTTTGTATACAAAATTTATTACTGCTTGTGAGTAGTAAGTCAGGAATGACAGTTCATTACTATTGGACAACGAGTTAGCCAATGGGTAATTTGACCATAGCCATAGATTCGGTCGAGTGGCAAATACTGAATGAGTAATTGTGTAGAAATAAACAATGTAATCGCTCTCAATACTGTCTTAATTGATAAAATGTTTCTTGATTAAATTGGGATTCACTCACCAGTATTTCCGACTGACAAATGTTTTTAAAACGCGTTACAGGTAACACAATGTGAACAGCCAATTAATGAAAAGCCAGCTGGAGAGCACTGAAGGCTTGGGAAAATGTGGCTATAAAAGTTACCTAATAAACGATGTTTTAAATTCAATAAAATAGGGTTTGTCCCTATAAATGTATTGTAATAAGAAACTTGGGTTTTGCCCATGTATTTATTAATATCAAGTATGGTGGTTTTACTCTGATAAACATTTCCTAACTACGGTCCTGATGTAAATTCCGCTGCGAGACTAAACAAACTGATACCGCCAAAACTCTGTGATCACGTCCGCCCGTTCCCGGGGAACAGGGATCGGGGGTTGTGACAGAAGGTGGTATCAGAGCCTAGCCACTGGTCTGAGCCAAAGAAGTGTTCTGCTGACACTTAAATTATAAAAATTGGTGTTAGGAAATAAATTATGGAAATAAGTGTATAATTGTAATTATGTGTTATGTGTTATTTGACTATTTGTTAGTTTTCAGTATGAGTAATCAAGGACCATCAGATCTGAACCGTCAGTTATCTGATTCCCCTAAGAGTGAAAGTACATCATCACAGCCTGCCCTCTCGGGGTATGTTGTTGATCAGGAAGACGGAATATTTGCTTTTAGAGCTAAATCTGAAGAGCCATTTCCTAATAAGAAACGAGAATGGTTCAGTAAAGAAGCTTTTGCTCGTAGAAAAAGAATGAGGAAATTGCAACAGCAAAGGGCTTTAGCAGCTATTAAGAAAGAGACAGATGCCCATACTCAAGAGATACTTAATAGAAGCCTAGCTAATTTCCATATCTTAGCTACGACTGTTGCTGACCCAGGTCTGGAACAACTAGTAGCCCCACAACCACAAAACCCAGAACAACCCATGGAAATAGAAAATCAGGAAAACCAAGAAGAGATGTACAATTTTAATCCAGAAGAAATCCCTAGAGTACCTGCACCAAACCCTATAGACCCGAATTACGACCCCTGGTGGGATGAAAATAGGGACTATGTGCAACGTTACTCTATTCCAGAAGACACACCTATAGGAGCCTATTCAGGTATGGACCCTTTAGATCCCAATTACCATGATAATTACATCAGGGAAATCTTAGAAGATCCTTACCGATTACAGGCACTTCTACCCCCATATCAGGAACCAGAACCCCAGATTCCAAACCCAGTCTTAGAACCTGCACCCCCAATGAGTGCAGAAAACGTCCAAGAACTTAGGACTTTTGGGGAGGAGATCTTAGAAAGCAGTGAAAGGATGCGTCAGGTGGGAGAGCGTCTCGTATGGAAATACGATGAACGCAATATGGATTTCTGGATGAATCCATATCCATGAATGTTAGAATGGAGGAAGCAGTAGTAATAATAAAATAAAATAAAATAAAATAAAATATGTGTGTACGGATGCATATTACTATTTTATTTCTGTTAGTATTGTAATTTTATTTCTGTACTAGTGTGTAATAGACGCATAAGTATATGAAAAGAGTAAGTAGCAATGATCTACGTTTTTGGCTAGATTGTGTGTCATGTGATTAATTATACTAGATATTAATTGTGATATTAATATGGGATAAATGTTTAAAATTCAGATGGCCGATCAAGGAAATCAAGTAAATTTGGATAATAACCCGGAAATCCAGAATGATAATATTCAGAATAATAATGAGAATCTGAATAACAACAATGAGAACCAGATGGATAATAGTGCTATCCAACACATTGTAGCACAAGGAATTATAGATGCAATGCCATTTATTCTTCAAACTGTTAAAGATGCTGATAATAAAAGTAAGCATAGCAGTAAGCGACCAAGTGAACCAGAAAACAGCGTGAACAATGGACCGGTACTTCAAATGCCTATTCCCAAAAGAAGAAGAACCATGCCTTATGGTTGTTCTTATAAAGAATTCTGGTCTTGTAAACCAATGGAATTCTCGGGCAATGAAGGGGCCATTGCAACCTTACGCTAGATAGAGAAGACTGAGGCAGTCTTAAGGATAAGCAAGTGTGCTGAAGAAGATAAGATACTGTTTGCTTCTAATCTGTGTAAGAACGCAGCATTAGAATGGTGGAACACTATCCTCCAGACAAGAGGAAGTGATCAAACCTACAATATGGAATGGGAAGAATTTAAAAATAAGGTAGAAAGGAAATTCTGCCCACCAAATGAGAAAGAACAGATAGCAAACAAATTTCTAAACCTTAGAATGACTGGTGTGGATAGTAAGGGATACACTAAAATATTCTTTGAATATGCTAGAATAGTGCCAACTCTTGCTTCACCAGAACCAGTGTTAATTTCCCGTTATATTTGGGGATTAATTGGAGAAATAAGACATGTAGTCAAGGCAGCTAGACCACAAACCATAGAAGAAGCTGTAGAACTAGCCAATACTTTGACTGATGAATTAGTCCGTACCCGAGAAGAGGATCAAAAGAGGAACCTAACCCAGAAGTTGACTCAAGAATTTCGTTCTGGAAATTCTAACCGTGGGAGAAATCTAGGTTCTACCTCTGCACCTTACTGTAGGTACTGCAAAAGAAAACATTCTGGGAGATGTTCCATATACTGCAACTTTTGCAAAATGTCAGGACACAAGGAAGAAAACTACAGGAAGAAAGCTAACTGCAAGGTATGTTACAATTGCGGAGAACAAGGTCATTTCAAACTAAATTGTCCAAAATTAGCTTCAGCTCCAGATAACAAGAATACCAAAAATGCTAGAACATTTGTTTTGACTGCAGAAGAAGCCAAGATGATCCCAGATGTCATAGCTGGTACGTTTTTAGTTAATGATGTCTTTGCCAAAGTATTATTTGACTCTGGTGCAAACCAAAGTTTTATTAATACATCATTTTGGAAAATTTTAAATCAGTCATTAACTAAACTACCACATGAATGCGTAGTAGAGACAGCCAATGGAGAAACCATTAGAATTTCTGAAATCTTGCAGGGAGCAAGTATAGAAATTTCAAATCAGAAATTTATTGCAAATCTGTATCCCATGAATTTGGTAGGATTTGATGTTGTTCTAGGAATGGATTGGTTAATAACCAATAAAGCCAGTATTTTATGTGATCAAAAGTTAATTAGTGTAAATTCACAAAAAGGTAAAACGATCACAATTAAAGGAGATAAGCCCTTTAGATCCACAAAATTCATCTCTGTGATGAAAACTGCAAGTTGTATAAGAAAAGGTTCTATAGTGTATTTGATTTCTATCATCACTAACACTAAAGGAAAGGATTTAAAAGATATTCCAGTAGTATCTCAGTTTTCAGATGTCTTTCCAGAAGAATTACCAGGACTACCTCCAGACAGAGAAGTTGAATTTAGAATTCACTTAATACCAGGAACATCGCCGATTGCCAAAGCACCTTATCGTTTAGCACCTGCAGAAATGCAAGAATTAAAGAAACAATTAGATGAATTGTTGGAAAAAGGATTCATACAGCCAAGTTCGTCGCCATGGGGAGCGCCGATATTGTTTGTTAAAAAGAAGGACGGATCAATGCGTATGTGCATTGACTACCGTGAATTAAACAAGCTCATGATTAAGAATCGGTACCCATTACCGAGAATCGATGATCTGTTTGATCAGCTGCAAGGAGCTCGATATTTCTCTAAAATCGACTTAAGGTCAGGATATCATCAATTAAAGGTACAGGAAGAGGATATTCCTAAGACCGCATTTAGAACAAGGTATGGCCATTATGAATTTACTGTCATGCCATTTGGTTTAACCAATGCCCCAGCTGCATTTATGGACATGATGAACCGAATATGTAAGCCATATTTGGATAAATTCATAATTGTTTTTATAGATGATATTCTAATTTATTCTAAGAATAAAGAAGATCATGCAAAACATTTGCACGCACTTTTAAGTTTGTTAAGAAAGGAAAAGCTTTATGCTAAATTCTCAAAGTGTGAATTTTGGTTAGAACAAGTACAATTCCTTGGACACCTAGTCAATCATGAAGGAATTCATGTAGACCCAACCAAAATTGAGGCAATTATGAAATGGAAAACCCATGAGTCACCAACCGAGGTTAGAAGTTTCTTAGGATTGGCTGGTTATTATAGAAGATTTATTAAAGATTTCTCTAGAATAGCCATTCCCTTAACTAAGTTAACTTGTAAATCTGTTAAGTTTGAATGGGGATTAAAACAAGAAGAAGCATTTAGAATTCTTAAGCAAAGATTGACCCATACACCCATACTAGCATTACCAGAAGGAACTGAAGATTTTGTAGTTTATTGTGATGCTTCTAGATTAGGTTATGGATGTGTGTTGATGCAACGCCAAAAGGTTATAGCTTATGCATCTAGGCAACTTAAGAATCATGAAGAGAATTATTCAACCCATGATTTAGAATTAGGAGCTATAATTTTTGCTCTTAAAATCTGGAGACATTACCTTTACGGTAGTAAGTTTACCATATTCACTGATCATAAGAGTTTAAGGTATGTTTTCGGACAGAAAGAGTTGAATATGAGACAAAGACGCTGGATGGAATTTCTTAGTGACTATGATTGTAATATCCAGTATCATGAAGGAAAAGCAAATGTAGTGGCAGATGCTTTAAGTCGAAAGTATCATGAAAAGCCAAAAAGGGTACGTTCTCTTAAATTAAATCTGCAAGTAGATTTAAATTATCAGATAAGAGAAGCACAAGAAGCAGTAATCAAGGATGATACTGAAAAATTAAAAGGTATGTTAAAAGAATTGGAACAAGGAACAGATGGAATTTGGAGATTCCATAAAAAGAGAATGTGGATACCTAAATTATGAAACCTGCATAACCGTATATTAGAAGAAGCCCATAAGTCTAAGTATACAATGCATCCAGGAAGTGATAAAATGTACCAGGATTTAAGGAAAAATTTCTGGTGGATAGGAATGAAAAAGGACGTAGCAGTCTAAATGTTTAACTTGTTCACAAGTTAAAGCTGAACACTAGAAACCCTCAAGTTTATTACAACAATTAGAAATGCCGGTGTGGAAATGGGAATTAATAACAATGGATTTTGTTACTAAATTACCCAAAACTAGGAAAGGAAATGATACAATCTGGGTGATTGTAGATAGATTAACTAAGTCAGCTCATTTTCTACCAATGAAGGAAACAATTAGTATGGAACAATTATCTAAATTGTATGTAAATGAAATTGTTTCTTTACATGGCATTCCTTTAGCAATTGTTTCTGACAGAGATAGTCGATTTACATCTCATTTCTGGTCAAGTTTCCAAAAGGCAATGGGAACCAAGATAAAACTAAGCACGGCTTATCATCCACAAACGGATGGACAAAGTGAAAGAACAATTCAGACAATGGAAGATATGCTTAGAGCTTGTGTAATTGACTTTGGAGGTAATTGGGACGATCACTTACCTTTAATAGAATTTTCATATAATAATAGTTATCACACAAGTATCAAAACTGCACCATTCGAAGCACTTTATGGACGAAAGTGTCGAACCCCAGTCTGTTGGGCAGAAATTGGGGAAAAGCAATTATCTGGACCTGAAATAGTACAGGAAACAACTGACAAGATTATTCAAGTCAAGGAACGACTGAAAGCAGCACGTGATCGACAAAAGAGTTATGCTGATAACCGATGCAAACCCTTGGAATTTCAAGTAGGAGATAAAGTATTGTTAAAAGTCTCTCCTTGGAAATGAGTGGTAAGATTCATCAAACGGGGAAAGTTAAGTCCCAGGTATGTTGGACCTTTTAAGATTATTAGAAGAATAGGACCTGTAGCCTATCAGCTACAATTGCCAGAGGAAATGGCAGGAATACATGATGTGTTTCATGTATCTAATCTTAAAAAGTGTTTAGCTGATGAATCATTGATAGTGCCTCTTAAGGATATAGAGGTAAATGAACAACTCAAGTTTGTAGAAAGACCTCTACAAATTGAAGACAGGAAAGTCAAGAATCTCAAACATAAGAGACTAGTTCTAGTCAAAGTGAAATGGGACTCTAAAAGAGGACCTGAATACACATGGGAGCTTGAATCGGAAATGAAAAGAAAATATCCACACTTATTCCAGTAGATCTCGGGGACGAGCTCTAAAACAAGGTGGGGAGAATGTAACAACCCTCGGTAAAACCAACATCCTTATAATATTTCCGACACCTTATTATATCTTAAAATATTCTAATATGTCTTATAATATACCCCGTATGTTAAAATCAAGCCCGATATATGTTATAGTTTATAAAAATAAAATAAAAACCTGAAATGTAAGTTGAGGCGGGCCGCATAAACCCACCCCAACATCTTACGCGGGCCGTATCAAGGCTGGACTTGACTGCGCTGATTTCTTAAGTTGAAGCGGGCCGCGTAAGGGTGTATAGGTCTTTGACGCGGGGCGCGACAGATCATGAAACGCGGAGACATCCGGTGCTGACACGTGTCGACATCGTGTCGAGTCTAGTAGCTGACCCAGCTAAGCTAGTATGTTGACCGGTGTTGGCGCGGGCCGCGTAAGGGTCCCTTGTCTTTTACGCGGGCCGTGACAGGACCAGATTACACAACTATAAATAGCAGGCATCAGTTTTCAGTTTCCGTCGCTCATTCTCAAATCTCATTCTCGAATTCTGAAGTATTAGACATAATATTTTGGGTATTATACCCCTAATTAGCGAAGTTCTGCTCCATTGTAAGTATTATAACCCCGGTTTCATAATAGTTACGCTGCCCGATTGATTTAGGGTTCCGTAACAACTGTCGTGGTTCTGCCCGACGTAGTTGTTGGAATGCCGTCTCGGGGAGGGTATCATTAATAATTTCAAAGGGTTATGATACTAACCAATGTACATTTGTGTAAATTATAGATTATACCCAGGAAACCCTTACGAAAAGCCTAAGACAACAATGTGAGTTTATCCTCTTTTTGTTAATGTTTTTGGAATATTTTACAAAACCTTAAATGTTTTACAATATGATTAAGCGGTGATTGAGTCTTTGTAGTTCTTCAATTACTGCCGGTATTATGGGGTTTTGTATACAAAATTTATTACTGCTTGTGAGTAGTAAGTCAGGAATGACAGCTCATTACTATTGGACAACGAGTTAGCCAATGGGTAATTTGACCATAGCCATAGATTCGGTCGAGTTGCAAATACTGAATGAGTAATTATGTAGAAATAAACAATGTGATCGCTCTCAATACTGTCTTAATTGATAAAATGTTTCTTGATTAAATTGGGATTCACTCACCAGTATTTCCGACTGACAAATGTTTTTAAAACGCGTTACAGGTAACACAATGTGAACAGCCAATTAATGAAAAGCCAGCTGGAGAGCACTGAAGGCTTGGGAAAATGTGGCTATAAAAGTTACCTAATAAACGATGTTTTAAATTCAATAAAATAGGGTTTGTCCCTATAAATGTATTGTAATAAGAATCTTGGGTTTTGCCCATGTATTTATTAATATCAAGTATGGTGGTTTTACTCTGATAAACATTTCCTAACTATGGTCCTGATGTAAATTCCGCTGCGAGACTAAACAAACTGATACCACCAAAACTCTGTGATCACATCCGCCCGTTCCCGGGGAACAGGGATCGGGGGTTGTGACAGAAGGTGGTATCAGAGCCTAGCCACTGGTCTGAGCCAAAGAAGTGTTCTGCTGACACTTAAATTATAAAAATTGGTGTTAGGAAATAAATTATGGAAATAAGTGCATAATTGTAATTATGTGTTATTTGACTATTTGTTAGTTTTCAGTATGAGTAATCAAGGACCATCAGATTTGAACCGTCAGTTATCTGATTCCCCTAAGAGTGAAAGTACATCATCACAGCCTGCCCTCTCGGGGTATGTTGTTGATCAGGAAGACGGAATATTTGCTTTTAGAGCTAAATCTGAAGAGCCATTTCCTAATAAGAAACGAGGATGGTTCAGTAAAGAAGCTTTTGCTCGTAGAAAAAGAATGAGGAAATTGCAACAGCAAAGGGCTTTAGCAGCTATTAAGAAAGAGACAGATGCCCATACTCAAGAGATACTTAATAGAAGCCTAGCTAATTTCCATATCTTAGCTACGACTGCTGCTGACCCAGGTCTGGAACAACTAGTAGCCCCACAACCACAAAACCCAGAACAACCCATGGAAATAGAAAATCAGGAAAACCAAGAAGAGATGTACAATTTTAATCCAGAAGAAATCCCTAGAGCACCTGCACCAAACCCTATAGACCCGAATTACGACCCCTGGTGGGATGAAAATAGGGACTATGTGCAACGTTACTCTATTCCAGAAGACACACCTATAGGAGCCTATTCAGGTATGGACCCTTTAGATCCCTATTACCATGATAATTACATCAGGGAAATCTTAGAAGATCCTTACCGATTACAGGCACTTCTACCCCCATATCAGGAACCAGAACCCCAGATTCCAAACCCAGTCTTAGAACCTGCACCCCCAATGAGTGCAGAAAACGTCCAAGAACTTAGGACTTTTGGAGAGGAGATCTTAGATAGCAGTGAAAGGATGCGTCAGGTGGGAGAGCGTCTCGTATGGAAATACGATGAACGCAATATGGATTTCTGGATGAATCCATATCCATGAATGTTAGAATGGAGGAAGCAGTAGTAATAATAAAATAAAATAAAATAAAATATGTGTGTACGGATGCATATTACAATTTTATTTCTGTTAGTATTGTAATTTTATTTCTGTACTAGTGTGTAATAGACGCATAAGTATATGAAAAGAGTAAGTAGCAATGATCTACGTTTTTGGCTAGATTGTGTGTCATGTGATTAATTATACTAGATATTAATTGTGATATTAATATGGGATAAATGTTTAAAATTCAGATGGCCGATCAAGGAAATCAAGTAAATTTGGATAGTAACCCGGAAATCCAGAATGATAATATTCAGAATAATAATGACAATCTGAATAACAACAATGAGAACTAGATGGATAATAGTGCTATCTAACACATTGTAGCACAAGGAATTATAGATGCGATGCCATTTATTCTTCAAACTGTTAAAGATACTGATAATAAAAGTTAGCGTAATTAAGCTTTGACTTAGTGATAAATCACAAACGGTCCAGCCATTATTTGAATTGAAAGTGGCTATGTGTTGGTAATTATGTAGGTGTTAAACCCTTAAAAGGGCACCCTCAAATTATCACGTTATCTCAGTCAATTGTCGGGTCAAACTTATTAATAAAAAGTCAAACGGGTCAGTTTTTACAAATTAATTCATAACTGATAATACAGAAGTTGTGGAACATGTTTTATCACTTAAATAACTTGGTAAATAATATAAGGACATGTCTAGGCATGTTCAACCCGACAATTCTGAGTTTAGGCTCGGTTCGCAACCGAAAGTCACAAAAGTATACTTTTGCTTTGACTTTCAGTTCAGACCTGATTTAGCTTAGTTTAGATATGCCTTAGGGTTTCCTTTAGGACCATATTACATGTTAGTATAACCCTCTGAGATTATACTATATGGTTCCCTTGAAATCCGATTCATATGCATGTTCCGTTAAATGCTTAAAAGGGACCATTATGCCCTTTTATCATTAAAACGAGATTTTTGAAAATGTGAGAGGACAAAAACTTTTATTACTGAATTATAAGTATGTCCTAAAAATTTGACATCCATTTCTTGTCTAAAATGAGAGTTATGCACAATATCGTAAAACGAAAGCTTTTTGTTAATTTAATGGCATTTTTGGCATAAATCATATTTAAACTCAATTTTTGACCCTAAACTTGCCACCTACTATTAAGATATAATATTTAGGGATTTTTGGAAATTTTTGTTAAATTTTAAACCGATCATAACATGGGGTTCTTGCATAGACTCGGTAATTGACGATAATGCCCTTTTTGCTAATAAAATGAGTTTTACACAACCTTTACATATCAAACCTTTTCTACTGATTTTATACACTAAATAAATTATTTTAAACAATAGAGGCTGATCAAAATCTCAGATTTCCTTAATCAACCCGAATATCGTCAAATACCGCCTTTTATGCGATTTAGGCGCATAATATGGTTTAAAACCATATTCGGCACCTAAGACTTGTTACCTACTGATGTTATGGATAAATTTTTATACTTTAACATTAAGTTTAAGTCTTGAACTCAGATTTCCAAATTTGACCCTTAAAGCATATGTGAAATGACCAAAATGCCCATACGGTGCATAGTTTGGCCATAAATGATAAAATTCACATATGTATGACATCTTACTGATGTAACTTGTTAAAATAAATACTTTTACTAATTATTTTAGACCAGAACCTCAGATTGCTATTTAACCTCTTTTATAAACTTTAAAATGACCAAAATTCCCTTACGGGGATTAAGTTGGTTTAAAATTCATTTCGGGCATAATGGAAGGTATCCTACTGATATCATAACATATTTAAAGCATATTAACTTATGGAACCTGTACATGACTCATTTGGTTACCCGTTAAGCACATACGCGTTCGGTACGGTTTATGTAACTAGTTTGCATAAATTAACCGAAACGGGTCAAACCTTTTTGTTTTTACTTCAAAATTCAGAATGTGTTTAGGTTACCCATTTTATGAAAGTCTTCATACTTGTCGGGTCTAAATCACATTCTAATCCGGTTTTAGCTTAATCTTGCGTTTTGAACCGTATACCTTTCTTTAAAACTAACCGGTCTAAGTTATAACTTAAATAAGACCCGTTAGGAATCTAATAGGTTATTAAAACCTTCGTTCCAGATTAGGAGCCCAGTAAAAGCTACTTGTACTTGCTGATTGATATACGACTGAGAATAAAATTATATTTTTGCTCAGGTAAATACTTTTAAGTTATTTTCCCTTATACGGGCTTGGGATACGGTATTTAATAATATTGCTTGGTCGGGTATTGAATCTTTAATCGATTAGTGGTTAAATCATTGAGATAACCCGTTTAATCTGTTTTGTTTGATCTAAGCCTTTGGGGGGTTAATGACCATGTCTTGGATATCCTTGGCTCATTCATTGAAATGGCCACGACTTAAGCACGGGGTGTAGGCATACACCTGACAGTGCGTATGTAAAAAGATATACCCTCCTGTTGAGGATAACTCGCCGTGGGTTTATATTATGTGGTGTGTCTATTAATCTTGTTCCGGCTTCCATCCCGGACTCTTGAACGTACGACAAACATATAAATCTGCATACAAGATTATTTTTAATACTTGTCCCAAGTTATAAAAGAATATTTGTGCCTAGTGCATTTAAATCAATTTTTCTTAAATGTTTTAAAAAAGAGTCAGTTAATTGTATTTACCAGTGTAAACTAGCGTATTTTTCAAAAGATTAAGTGCAGGTACTACGCGTAATGGGCTGGCTACTCCGAGTATCAAATAAAGAGTCTTGCAAGCTTTTGATACTTAAATCTGTTGAACAATATTTCTTTTTTGTTTTGTTTTAGATCCTCCTGTGGATCCACTTACAATCCGTTGTGTAATATTTTATTATATTATCGAATCGGTTTGTATAATTTACTTTTAGACTTCCGCTGTGCATTAAACTATGATTAACTGACTATGATGATATCAACTACGTCATGATACTCCCCACTGGGCCCACCGGTGATACGTGGAAATATCGGGGTGTGACAGGTTGGTTTCAGAGCCAACATTGAGTGAATTAACACTAGCCTTTTGTGTTTAATCTCAATGACACAATTTGCACATTCCTCGACTTCCGAGTCTAGTCAAATGACTTAGGACTAATCCTAATCTTATTTATTTCTTTTTGTTGGTTTCTTTTTTTTTTTTACAGGAACAAAGACAATGCCGCCATGATTTAGAGGTAGAGGTGGAAGAGGCAAGGCACCAATAACTGCTAGGAATGACCACGAGGCCGGGCCATCTCACCGGCGAACTCCTTCAGCAACCTTTAGCTCTAGTCCCCAGGAGGATTGGAGAACTTATCTGGAGCCAGCAAGACGACCAGTCTCCCTCAGTACCTCCCTGTCTTATCATCACTCTTTCGGACCTCACCAAGACGAGGAGCACAGTGATTCACACCATTCCTTCATACCGCTGCAGCGGTCGAGTTCACACCGGGCCTTCCAGGACCCGACCCCCTACTTCCAAAGCAGGTTCAATCCAATGAACCAGATTCAAGAACCAGAGGGTCCAAACCCTTTGGGACCAGATGACCACTATCCTGAAATGCAGGACATGGAGATGGATGAAGATCCAGATCCTGAGATGCTACCAACTGGGACGCCGACGCATCCCATCGAGATGTCCAGCGGATCATCATTTCATGGTTCGCCTTACAGGGGCCCAGACAGTTTTGCTGAAAGATGGGCCACATACCACTGGGAGTTCACTCCCCCATTCAACCCACCTCCACAACAGCAGCAGGATCCCTCTGAGGATTCGCGTTTCCAGGCGGTCACGCCACCGCCACCACCACCGCCGCCGCTAGAGCAACAGCTGCCTCCAGAACCACCGAGGCGAAGAAGATCAGGTGCACGGATGTCCGTGCGTGGGGGATTTCATTTCAGCACCCCCCAACACTCCAGTGGCAGCCACTACCTGCCACTATATGAAGATCCGCAAATGGGTGGGCCTTCAAACCCAGCTTCAGAAGTCGACTCTGCTCCAGTCGCACCACCACCGCCCATGGGTTATGATAACCCAATTCCTTCTTACGCCGGTGCAGCGGCGTATAACCCTTTAGAGCAGCCAGCTTATCCTGGCTACAACTACTACAACGCCCCTGCCGTCGACCCGTACCTCGAGGAGGCCAACTACAATGCTCTCCACCCTGAAGGGCCCTACGCAGCTTTGTATCAAACCGGGTACCCAACTTATGGGTATCAATACCCGCCACCTCCTCAACCACATCAGCAGCAGCCGCCTCAGCCGCCTCAGATCCAGCCACTGCAGCAGCAGGAAATACTCCAACGATTGCACGAGGTGGAGCAACAGGTCCAGGAGGAGCGTAGGAGCCGCCGATGTCTGCTTAAGGGTTTGGCAAACCTGATAAAGGGGAAGAAGAAAAGGGATTATTGAAATTTCCTTATTTATTTGATTTGAAATTTTATTTTCAGTTAAGTCCCTATGTGGACATTTTATTTATGTACTTGGTCCCTGCGTGGACTTGTCTTTTTATTTCTGTCCCTGCGTGGACAATGTTATTTCTTTAAAAATCCCGTCCTCTTTATTTATGGAATGTTTTAAACTTCATTTGTCATTATGTGCATGAATATATTATAGATCAAAATATCTCTCCATTTTAAAAAAAAAAAATTGATCTTCCAATAAAATATTAAAAGAATTCTTGAAGGTATAACCTAGCCCATATGTCATTTTTAGACATGGCCCTGATGGTAGAATCTTTTTAAGATTCAAATCCTTGTTAACATCTGGAAACATGTTAGCACTCCTGGCAAATGTGATTCGATAAAATCACACTAGTCATCCTTGTATTGGATTTTTCCAATTTCTTATTTTCACCAAATTTAAAATATCCATTAGTGATAAAAGTGCCTGCGGGCCATATTCATTGTCCAATAAGACAAAAGACAGCTGTAGTCTATGACTCCCTGTCAAGAAAAGGTGAAGAACTATGTTCAAACCTTAATGCCTCGATCTTATAACATCATGGCTTATAATTTTAAAACTGTCCTTGTGACTATGCCTTTTGTGCCACTCCAATATCTTAATGATTTATAACTGGGGATAAATTATAATAAAAATCCTGAATAAATATGACTAACAAATTAGCCAATATGGTTTATATCCACCATGGTTAATGAATCATCAAAAATGATGATTCCAAGATAAACCTCTGAATAAATTACTGTCAATTGTTTTATAGCAATCAAGCCTCAGCATGTCTGAATCCGAAGAGGTTAACAGTCATCCCAGGGAGAGAAATGATAACACCCGAATGAATGTAACGGGTGCAGATTTACAAGAAATGATAGATAATGCGGTCACTTGAGCCATTGATCGACAATTTAAAGAACCAGTAATACTCGCTCAAAGACTCTATTTGTGGCTCTTAGTAAGCCCCCTTCTAAAACACACCAGTGGAAGAAGGAGGATTCTCATCATTCATCAAATCAGAAAAGTATTCCATCTAAGCAGATTGTGCTTAACCAAGAGCCACGTGTTAAGACCTGTTCTTATAAATATTTCGTCTCCTACAAGCCCAGGGACTTCACAGGGGAGAAGGGAGCCATTGATTGTATGACTTGGCTCGATGAGATGGATACAGTGGTTGATATTAGTGGTTGTGCAGAACAGGACATTGTGAAGTTTGTTTCACAATCTTTTAAAGGTGAAGCTTTAGCTTGATGGAGGTCCTTAATCCAAGCTACAGGAAAGATTCCGTTGTATAACATGTCTTAGGATCAGTTTGTTGCGTTGATCAAGGATAATTTATGTCTCCAGCATGAGGTGGAAAGGATTGAAATTGACTTCTTGACCTTGGTCATGAAGAACTTAGACTGTCAAGCATACCTTACAAGTTTCAACACCATGTCCCGGTTGGTTCCTTATTTGGTCACACCGGAACCAAAGCGCATAGCTCGTTTTATTGGAGGTTTAGCTCCAGAAATCAAGGCAAATGTGAAAGCATCCAGACCTACCACCTTCAGGTCACTGGTTGATCTGTCTTTATCTCTTACTCTCGATGCGGTTAGGCAGAGATCGCTTAAGAAATCTGATGAAGGGGAGAGGAAACGTGAGGATGAGAATTCACGCCGTTCTGATAAGAAACGTAAGGGGAACTCTGAGCATAAGAAGGGTTCCGGGTTTAAAAAGGATAATCAACAAATAGGTGAGAAGCCCAAGTGTAAAACCTGCAAGAAGTGCCATTTAGGGAAGTGCAGGCTCGAATCAAAATCTCAATCGCAACCTAGAGTTTGTGGAATCTGCAAATCAAACGAGCACAGAACATTAGATTGCAAGAAAATGAAAGATGTAACTTGTTACAATTGTAACGAAAAGGGGCATATCAAGACCAATTGCCCCAAATTTGCAAAGAAGCCCGAAGAGACTAGAAGACCAATGCCCGGGTCTTTCAAATGAATGCTCAGGAAGCGGTTCAGAATGACAATGTGATAACAGGTACCTTTCTTATCAATGATGTTTATACTAGAGTGTTGTTTGATTCAGGTGCAGACAAGTCTTTTGTAGACAATAAATTTTGTAAATTGTTAAATCTTCCTGTTAAGACTCTAAGCATAAAGTATGAAGTAGAATTGGCCGATGGTACCATAGAAACTGCCTCAACAGTTCTAGATGGATGTTTTATATCCATTATGAATCACTCTTTTCCGCTATCCTTGCTTCCATTGAAATTGGCAGGATTCGACATAGTGATAGGCATAGATTGGTTATCTCATAACCAAGCCTAAATTGTATGTGATAAGAAGAAAGTGGTTATCAAGACTCCTTATGGTGAGCCATTAACAATTCAAGGAGATACGCAGTACGGGTTACCCAAGCAAGTGTCTATGCTTAAAGCATCGAGGTGTTTAAAGAAAGGTTGTGTCATTTATATGGCACAGGTAACCGTTGATGAACCAAAGCCCAAGATTGAAGACATCCCCGTTATTTCTGAATATCTAGACGTTTTTCCTGAAGAACTACCTGGTTTACCTCCAGATAGACAAGTGGAGTTCAGAATCGATATCATTCCTAGAGCAGCACCAATTGCAAGAGCACCTTATCGATTGGCGCTAACTGAGATGAAAGAATTAAGAACACAGTTGGATGATTTGTTGGAAAAGGGTTTTATTCGACCTAGCTCGTCCCCTTGGGGAGCACCGATTCTGTTTGTGAAGAAAAAGGACGGCTCAATGCGTTTATGCATTGATTATCGTGAGTTAAACAAGGTTACAATCAAGAATAGGTATCCGTTACCCAGGATCGATGATATATTCGATCAGCATCAAGGAGCAAGTTACTTTTCAAAGATCGATCTAAGATCAGGTTATCACCAGTTGAAGGTCAGAGACGGAGACGGAGACGGAGACGTACATAAGACCGCGTTCAGAACACGCTACGGCCACTATGAGTTCTTAGTGATGCCTTTCGGGCTCACTAATGCACCTGCAGCATTCATGGATCTCATGAATCGCGTATGCAAACCGTATTTAGACAAGTTTGTCATTGTCTTCATTGATGACATTCTTATTTACTTGAAGAGTCAAGCCGATCATGAAGAACATCTCCGGTGTATCCTTAATCTGCTTCAGCAAGAGAAGCTCTACGCAAAGTTTTTGAAATGTGAGTTTTGGCTTCGTGAAGTCCAATTTCTTGGACATGTGGTAAGCGAGTGTGGTATCCAGGTGGATCCCGCTAAGATTGAAGCGATTATGAATTGGCAAGCGCCCAAAACACCTACTGAAATTCGCAGCTTCTTGGGTCTAGCAGGATACTATAGACGTTTCATTGAGAACTTTTCAAGGATTGCCGCACCTCTAACATCGTTAACTCGCAAGAATGTCAAGTTTGACTGGGGTCCCAAGCAGCAAGAATCTTTTAATATTCTTAAGCAGAAGTTAAGCAATTCTCATGTGTTGACATTGCCAGAAGGAATGGAAAATTCGTGGTTTATTGTGACGCATCACACACAGGTATGGGATGTGTGCTTATGCAGAAGGGCAAGGTTATCGCATATGCTTCCTGTCAATTAAAGGTGCACGAGAAGAATTACACCACCCACGATTTGGAGTTGGGTGTCGTTGTATTTGCACTGAAGCTTTGGAGGAATTATCTTTATGGGACTAAGTGCGTGATCTATTCTGATCATAAGAGCCTTCAGCATCTGTTTAATCAGAAGGATCTTAACATGAGAGAACGCCGATGGATGGAAACATTAAATGATTATGATTGTGAAATAAGGTACCATCCTGGCAAAGCAAATGTAGTCGCTGATGCTTTGATCAGAAAGGAAAGGGTTAAGCCTATTAGAATCAATGCCAAAAGCATTGAACTAAAGAACAGCTTGAATGAAAGGTTGTTAGCTGCTCAAAAGGAAGCTGTATTAGAAGCTAACTATCCGAATGAGAAGTTAGGAGTGACTGCCGATCAATTGTCATATGGCAAGGATGGAATCCTAAGATTGAATGGTCGAATATGGGTTCCAATTTATGTAGGACTTCGAGATGTGATCCTTCAAGAAGCTCATAGCTTCAAATATTCAGTTCATCCTGGCAGTGATAAGATGTACCAGGATTTAAAGGCAAATTATTGGTGGATAGGTTTGAAAAAATCTATAGCCACTTATGTGGCTAAATGTCTGGCGTGTGCGCAAGTTAAAGCAGAACATCAAAAGCCGTCAGGTTTGCTACAACAGCCTGAACTTCCCACATGGAAATGGGAAATGGTAACCATGGATTTTATCACTAAGTTGCCAAAGACAAAGCACGGAAATGATACTATTTGGGTTATAGCCGATAGATTGACCAAGTCAGCCCACTTCTTGCCTATTAAAGAAACTCACAGCTCCGATAAGCTAGCTCAATTGTACGTGATAAGTTAGTATCTCTCCACGGTGTGGCAGTATCTATTATCTCTGATAGGGATACAAGATACACATCGCATTTTTGGAAAAGTATTCAGCAATCTTTAGGCACTCGATTAAATTTCAGCACTGCTTATCATCCACAGACGGATGGGCAAAGCGAACGTACTATTCAAACACTTGAGGATATGCTCAGGGCTTGTGTTATTGATTTAGGAGGAAGTTGGGATGACCATCTTCCTTTAACTGAATTTTCATACAATAATAGTTATCATTCGAGTATTCAAGCCGCGCCTTTTGAGGCTTTGTATGGAAGAAAGTGTAGGACGCCAGTTTGTTGGGCGGAAGTTGGAGATGTCCAACTATCAGGACCTGATATAGTCCTCGAGACGACGGACAAAATCGTTCAGATCCATGATCGTCTCAAAGCTGCCAGGGATAGGCATAAAAGCTACGCGGATAAAAGGCGTAAACCTCTGAAATTCGAGGTAGGTGATAAAGTGCTACTCAAGGTATCACCTTGGAAAGGAATGATGCGATTTGGCAAAAAGGGCAAGCTTAGCCCGAGATACATAGGACCATTCGAGATCATCGAATGTGTCGGATCGGTGGCCTACAAGCTAAATCTGCCAGAAGAGCTTAGTGGAATTCATAATGTATTCCACATCTGCAACTTAAAGAAATGTCTAGCCGATGAGTCGCTAGCAATGTCGCATAAGGACGTGCAGATTGATGAGAGTTTGAAGTTCGTTGAAAGACCTATGTCGATCGAGGATCGACAGGTTAAGAAGCTTCGAAGAAAGCATGTGCCGATTGTGAAGGTAAAATGGGATGCCCGTAGAGGCCCAGAATACACGTGGGAGGTTGAATCCACAATGAAACAGAAATACCCTCATTTATTTCAGTAAATCTGGAGGTCGAGATTTCTTTTAAGGGGGTGAGGATGTAACACCTCACAAAATCATGACCAATATAATAAAGACACGTGTCATGAAGGTTAAATGTGTAATGAATTGATCTAGAGGGACTACAATTGTCAAACAATGTAAATATGTAAGTAAAAGGATCCAAAGTGTCAACATGCCAATCTTGCGCCTCTGATTGACCTCACACGACGTTCGTACTCTTTAATGAATAAATTGTCGAACATAGAAAGTCGTTTGTGCTTAAATTGAGAATTTTACAAAGCATAAGGGTTAAAAGTGCCAACATGTTAAATGTTACCTCTGATTGACCTTTTAACGATCCCAAAAACATTGTAATAATTGTATATTTTGCTCTCAAGAATATTGGATAGTAATTTCATGGAGTTTCGGTGAAAACAAGACTTTTTGTGTGATCTTGCAACTAACCGGGAGCTTAACGGAGTTAGATAATGGCCCAGCACACTTGTTAGTTAACTATTGGGGTCATAAGTGCAATAAAAGAAAGTTAAATAAAGTTACAAAGGACCAGGGACTGAAACTGTCAAAGCTGAAACAATTTTCACCTGAGCAGACGGTTGTCGCGGCCCGCGTAGACTCCCTTTGAGTCTTACGCGGCCCGCGTAAAAAGTGCCAGCGACTGAAAAGTGGACAGCTGCATGTTGCAGCCTGTTCCACCGCCTTTGCATGGGTTCTGAGCAATACCTAGGGCTTGTACATGGTTTTTACTTCCCTAGGGACACCTGTGAACATCTGATAACAACATAGGGACAAATGGATTGATCTTGGAGCATCAAACTTCTTATATAAGGGCCTTGTAGTTCTTGAGTTCATTTGCACATTTGAATTTTACTTCAAAGCTCATTCTCTAAAGCCTCCTGGAGTTAAAGGAAGCTTTCTTCTGTTCTAAATTCATGCTAAGTACTCTAGTAAGTGTTCTTAGCTTCCTTAGTTAAAGTTTTATTAGTGTAATGACCGAAAGTCAAAGATAGCGTAATTAAGCTTTGACTTAGTGATAAATCACAAACGGTCCAGCCATTATTCGAATTGAAAGTGGCTATGTGTTGGTAATTATGTAGGTGTTAAACCCTTAAAAGGGCACCTTCAAATTATCACGTTATCTCAGTCAATTGTCGGGTCAAACTTATTAATAAAAAGTCAAACGGGTCAGTTTTTACAAATTAATTCATAACTGATAATACAAAAGTTATGGAACATGTTTTATCACTTAAATAACTTGGTAAATAATATAAGGACATGTCTAGGCATGTTCAACCCGACAATTCTGAGTTTAGGCTCGGTTCGCAACCGAAAGTCGCAAAAGTAGACTTTTGCTTTGACTTTCAGTTCTGGCCCGATTTAGCTTAGTTTAGATATGCCTTAAGGTTCCTTTAGGACCATATTACATGTTAGTATAACCCTATGAGATTATACTATATGGTTCCTTTGAAATCTGATTCATATGCATGTTCCCGTTAAATGCTTAAAATGGACCATTATGCCCTTTTATCATTAAAACGAGATTTTTGAAAATGTGAGAGGACAAAAACCTTTATTACTGAATTATAAGTATGTCCTAAAAATTTGACATCCATTTCTGGTCTAAAATGAGAGTTATGCACAATATCGTAAAACGAAAGCTTTTTGTTAATCTAATGTCATTTTTGGCATAAATCATATTTAAACTCAATTTTTGACACTAAACTTGCCACCTACTGTTAAGATATAATATTTAGGGATTTTTGGAATTTTTTGTTAAATTTTAAACCGATCATAACATAGGGTTCTTACATAGACTCGGTAATTGATGATAATGTCCTTTTTGCTAATAAAATGAGTTTTACACAACCTTCACATATCAAACCTTTTTCTACTGATTTATACATTAAATAAATTATTTTAAACAGCAGAGGCTGATCAAAATCTCAGATTTCCTGTCAAATACCGGCTTTTATGCGATTTAGGCGCATAATATGGTTTAAAACCATATTCGGCACCTAAGACTTGTTACCTACTGATGTTAGGGATAAATTTTTATACTTTAACATTAAGTTTAAGTCTTGAACTCAGATTTCCAAATTTGACCCTTAAAGCATATGTGAAATGACCAAAATGCCCATACGGTGCATAGTTTGGCCATAAATGATAAAATTCACATATGTATGATATCTTACTGATGTAACTTGTTAAAATAAATACTTTTACTAATTATTTTAGACCAGAACCTCAGATTGCTATTTAACCTCTTTTATAAACTTTAAAATGACCAAAATACCCTTACGGGGCTTAAATTGGTTTAAAATTCATTTCGGGCATAATGGAATGTATCCTACTGATATCATAACATATTTAAAGCATATTAACTTATGGAACATGTACATGACTCATTTGGTTACCCGTTATGCACATACGCGTTCGATACGGTTTATGTAACTAGTTTGCATAAATTAACCGAAACGGGTCAAACCTTATCGTTTTTACTTCAAAATCCAGAATGTGTTTAGTTTACCCATTTTATGCAAGTCTTCATACTTGTCGGGTCTAAATCACATTCTAATCCGGTTTTCGCTTAATCTTGCGTTTTGAACCGTATACCTTTCTTTAAAACTAACCGGTCTAAGTTATAACTTAAATAAGACCCGTTAGGAATCTAATAGGTTATTAAAACCTTCGTTCCAGATTAGGAGCCCAGTAAAAGCTACTTGTACTTGCTGATTGATATACGGCTGAGAATAAAATTATATTTTTGCTCAGGTAAATACTTTTAAGTTATTTTCCTTTATACGGGCTTGGGATACGGTATTTAATAATATCGCTTGGTCGGGTATTGAATCTTTAATCGATTAGTGGTTAAATCATTGAGATAACCCGTTTAATCTGTTTTGTTTGATCTAAGCCTTTGGGGGTTTAATGACCATGTCTTGGATATCCTTGGCTCATTCATTTAAATGGCCACGACTTAAGCACGGTGTGTAGGCATACACCTGACAGTGTGTATGTAAAAAGATATACCCGCCTGTTGAGGATAACTCGCCGTGGGTTTATATTATGTGGTGTGTCTATTAATCTTGTTCCGGCTTCCATCTCGGACTCTTGAACGTACGACAAACATATAAATCTGCATACAAGATTATTTTTAATAGTTGTCCCAAGTTATAAAAGAATATTTGTGCCTAGTGCATTTAAATCAATTTTTCTTAAATGTTTTCAAAAAGAGTCAGTTAATTGTATTTATCAGTGTAAACTAACGTAATTTTCAAAAGATTAAGTGCAGGTACTACGCGTAATGGGCTGGCTACTCCGAGTAACAAATAAAGAGTCTTACAAGCTTTTGATACTTAAATCTGTTGAACAATATTTCTTTTTTTTTTGTTTTAGATCCGCCTTTGGATCCACTTACAATCCGTTGTGTAATATTTTATTATATTTTCGAATCGGTTTGTATAATTTACTTTTAGACTTCCAATGTGCATTAAACTGTGATTAACTAACTATGATGATATCCGCTACGTCACGATACTCCTCACCGGGCCCACCGGTGATACGTGGAAATATCAGGGTGTGACATGTTGTGTTGTGTTGTGATTTGCATGAACTGATAAACAAAATGATTAGGAGGAAAAATAGTAGTTGGAGATTGTTGGGTTTGTTTGTCACTCAAGTTCATTGTGATTAATAGAATATGAGATTGATATTTGAGGGTGTTTTGAGGGTTTGTATATGTGATATATGTAGGGTGTTTAGAGGGTTTGTTTGTGTAATATATGTATGTAGTAGTGTGTATAGTTTATCTTTGAGGAAATAGTTAATTAATTCTAAATTTAATAAAATAGTTTTCTTTTAAACTAGTTTTTAGGAACCGCACGTTGCGGCGGATCAATAATAGCATACGTATTTTACGTAAATCACATGGGCCATCCGAATATAACACGTAAAAAGTTAATTGCCTATACTTATAAAATTAGTATGTATAAAATGTGAGAGTATATCAAACAAAGAAAAAACACTTGGAACTATGTGTACTTGTAGATAAAGTTGCGTAAGTATTTTTTTTTAATTATTAAAAACGAAAACAAAGAAAGTACGGTACCGGTATTTACTGGTTTTAACCTTTAAATACCGGTATCGTATCGTTACCGAACCTTGCCAAGATGCGCGAGGAAACCCACCGAAAACTCGCCGCGAAGCTTGAGAAAACCTACTACTTAATAACAAAATACAAATAAACAAATAACATGCATGAAATATTTAGCATATAGCCCCTCTGAAACCAACAAATATATTCTATATATTTTTATACTCAGTCTTTTAAGGGTTTGTGTTTGATGGCCCAAATATGCTTCAACTTGTAAACTAACACTACTTGTGCATTATTAAGTTGTAAAAAAATGAACAGTAAAACTAACTCACAAAGCAAATTTATAAATTAATATAGAGGAAATATCCGATAATTTCTTTAAAAAACAATTTAATGGTCCTTGGGTTCCACTTGGAAAAACCGGACGGTTTGTGATGGTGGATGCTCTTCGGACCCTCAACCGGATACATCCTTCAACAAACTCGCCGCTCCATCTCTTTGGTGGAAATTTGGACACTAAGTTCTCTTAGTTAAAAGAAATGGTCTTATTGTAAACTTTACAAAAGTATATAACCAATGCATGGTCTACCTTTATGACATTTCACTAAATGTTTACATATTTGTGATACACATATATTTGTTTACTAAACCGATACCGCTCAAACAACATCAGATAGTATGCTAGAGGCATTCGTTATGGTTTTTTTTTTTTGTTGTCATTTCGCTTATGATTTATTTTACATCATCATAGCGTCATGGATTTACACTATTCGACATCTCCTCAATAACGTGGGATGACACCATCTAGTAATTTATAAAGTTTGAAAGAATAATTTTTTTAAAGATGAATTTCTTGCACGTTGTGTGACTTGAACCCAATACCTCACACTTTATCGTGAAAGTTGACTAGCTAATCAAGTGGTAGTTGAAAGAATAACTACGGTGACATGTAACGTTACATCGCATCGCATCGTACGAACTACAAATGTCAAACATAGAACCATTCGTGGTCGAGGTATAATACCTAGTCACTTCGGTTTGGGTGAAATTTGTGGCGGGTAGACACGTAGTAGACGAATGGGTCCCCGTGTTACATTCAACTTGCAATTTCAATTCAATAAAATAAAATTCAAAAGTCAATTATGCTTGTCTCGTCAAAATGCATGTGAACACTATTTTTAATTTTTTACTCCTATTGTTGTTATGTTCACTCATGTCCTCGCTTTATAAGACCAATTTATATCATTATGTTATTATTAGTATTCCACAAATCATATTTTTTATGCATTTGAGTACGAATATGTGACTATCAAGCATTCAACGCGTTACCTATTACATAAAAAGGTCTATCTATGTATTTATTATAATTAGTAAGTAATCCACAATTTTTTTTCTTAAACAAGTAAATTCTTCATTTCGCTATTAAAAACTTGGCAAGTTACATCAAAACAGAAGGTAGACGGACAATAAGTTGCGTCGCTACCCCTTTCTAAAAAAAAAAAAGGGTAATTGCACGGTACCCCTGACCGCGGGAGGGATCCCCCTCCCCAAGCTAGCGACCCGGCAACGCTGCCTGGCGGTGACTACCCAGCCGTTTCGAGGGGAGCAAAGAGCCTGCAAGCAGGATTTGAACCCGAGCACTTTAGGCCTCGAACCGGTTTAACTTAGGTGCCGGTGGCCATTGGGCTGACACCCAATGGTTCCCCTTTCTAAATTGAAAACCCTAATCTACCAAAGAGAAAACACTGTCCCCCTGAGACTGGACAATTGTTGTGGATGACCCGTTGGACCCTGGTCAGAAATTGGATTGCTTTTGCCGCTAGAAAGCCAAATGTGTCAAACAGGGGCGTACCCACTCTAAAGCCCAGGGTGGCGGGTGCACCCCTTGAAAAAGAAAAAAAAACTTAAAATTTTTTAACCACCCCTCTTAAAAAATAAATATTATGAATTTATAAAAAAAATTATATTAGCACTAATTATTATGTATCCACTTAACCCAATTAGACTACTAATCTTAAAAGTTTAAGTCCATTATATAACCCAATTTTATTAACCCATGCACAATCCAACCCAAAAAAATTAAAAAATTAGTAAAATAACCCATTACACCCAATCACCCATTTCCCGGGTATTGCAATACCCCTCCTCCCCCCCCCCCCCCCTCAAAAAAAAAAAAACCCACAATGACGCACGACCTACTGTCCAGTTCGACGACATCCTTTTTTTCCGTTGGAAATCCTACCGTTTTTCGCCGGAATTCTCCTGTTAAATAAGGTATATTTTATGATGGTTTTTTCTATTAAGGAGAATTAGAGATGTGAAGTAGATAAGGGTTGATCTGTGTATGTTTATTGACTTTTATTATTATTATTGATTATGTTGTTTTATTTGAATCTTTGTTTATTTATGTTATTAGAATTAGGGGTGTCAATCGTGTCGGGTTGGCAGGTTGGTGGGTTACGGGTTGGCAGGTTGAATCCTCGAACCCAAACCCGACCCCGACCCGTATTATTATTCGTGTCAGAATTATCAACACTAACCCGGACACGTATAAAATTGAATAACCCGAACACGGCCCGTTTAACCCGTATTTTAAACAGGTCAAACAGGTTGGCGGGTTATGGACGGGTTGACGGGTTAAAAAATAAATAGTTTATAAAATCAACAATATATCTAAAAAATCAAAGTCATAACGTTCAAAAACTTCAAATGAAATTCAATAACCAAATTCAAGTCAATGTTCCCAAAACCATAATAAAAAGTTACAGATTACTAATCAAAAGCGTGAATGCTAAATCAATGAAAAAGTAACTAAAGTTTTCGTTTCTTCTTTCTTCTCCATGCATTCATTTCTTCCACAAGCTAAAGTTGATTCAAATTGTCATCCTCAATATCATCTTCATCAATGTTCATGGCCATAATGTTTGGAGTTACTTTAGAATCATCATGTGAAGTTGCTACACAGAAAAAAATGATCAGTATGAACTTAAATCATGATATTAAGTAAACAAAAATTATAAAAACTACCTTTTCCAGAAAACAACCAATCTCTAGTACATATCAAAGCTTCAATAGTGGAAGGCAACGTTGAACTTCGATATTGATCTATAATTCTTCCGCCAAGACTAAAAGCAGCTTCAGATGCAACAGTCGGAACCGGAACAAAAAGAATATCCATGGCTAACCTAGCAACATCGGGATACCTATATTGTTGAGCCTTCCGGTATTCGAGAATACTAATAGGAGAAGTTATTTTGGTCCTTGGCTCATCAAAGTACTCGGTTAGTTGACATTTTTGCTTGGCATTAGAAGATGAAGCCCTATCATATATATCGAACTCTTGTTATACAAAAAAAAATTTGAAAAATTAGAAGGTTCTATAATTTATAAGCTGGGAATGACTGATTTGAAAACTTGACTAAAGCTTTGAATATTGTACCTTGAGAAAACTCTTGCTACTGTTTTCTTCTCCATTGATAACTTCTCAATAATCCATTTCTTCACTAACACCGCATGAAGTAGAGTCTTTTGAAGATTTCATATATTCATTGAAGAGGGCGTAAAGTGTAGTCTTAACCGTTTGAAATTGTAGCAAACAACTACCATAAAGCTTTTCATAGCTAAACTCAACAACTGAAAGCTTGTACTGAGGATCAAACACTACGGCTATGGCTAATAAAAGATTAAACTCAGCCAAATACTTGTTAAACTTTGCCCACATTTTTTCAGCTATCATCTTGATATAATCATCTTCACTTTTCAACTCTTTAACCAACTTCAAGTGGATATCTAAGGGTATGTTTGGCAAAAGTAGCTGGTGGCTGGTAGCTGGAAGCTGGTAGCTGGTGGCTGGAAGCTGGTAGCTGTAGCTTTTTAGATATATTTGATGTTTGGTAGAGTAGCTTGAGCTTTTAATAAAATGTATAAAATGACCAAAATGGACATAACTAAAAATTTAGAAAGTTGGTGCATTAAAAAGTTCCTTATTTTTAGAGGTTAAAATAGTCATTTTTTCTCTAAAAGCTTGTAGCTCCTTCTAAACGCTGCTAGTAGTAGCGTTCAACCAAAAGCTTCAAGCTCCTAACCTAAAAGCTTAAAGCTCCTTCAACCAAACAATACTTTTTATTGAGTAGGAGCTTTTTCTTAAAAGCTTAAAGCTAGAAGCTCCTAAAAGCTCAATGCCAAACATACCCTAAGTATGTTAGGAAAAAACAAATTTGAAGTAGGAAAAAAAGATCCCGAAAAATCTAGAGTAGCTTCATAAAAGACCTTTAAAAGGTCACAAATCTTCTCAACCCTTTCCCATTCTTCGATAGATTGACAACTTTTAAAATTAGAATCACTCAAACTAAGATGAAAAAAGGCAAGACGATAATAAAGTGCACAAGAAAGCATCTTATAAGTAAAGTTCAACCTTGTAGGAACATCTTGAGTCAAAGCATTTTTACAATCTAGATTAGTTTGTGAACAACACTCACTAAACTTATCCTTTCTAGCTTTAGAACCCTTGACATATTTCACACATTCTCTAACTTTATCCACAACATCATCGATTTGTTTTAACCCATCTTTGACAATCAAGTTAAGAACATGACAACAAAGATGAAATAATTTACCATCCAATATCAAAGAATTCATCAAACGAAACTGGTTTCTTAGCACATTGACACAAACATCATTTGAAGAAGCATTTTCTAAGGTAATAGAAAATAACTTCTTTTCAATTCCACAACTTTTTACCAAACCACTAATTTTTTCAGCTATAGCAATATCGGTGTGTGGAGGAGGCATGTATGAAAAGTTCAAAATTCTCTTTTGTAAAACCTAATTGCTATCAATATAGTGAGTAGTCAAACTCAAATAACCATCGGTAACAATTGATGTCCAACAAACAAAAGTTAAACATATTCTACCAAGACACTTAATCAATTCACCACGAAGTCTACTTTTTTTACGCTGATACAACTTTCTTATATCAGATTTTGTAGTATTCCTAGAAATAAAAGAAACACTTGGTTCTAAGTATTTACAAATTTTCCTTATTCCTTCGTATTCTACAAATGAAAATGGTAGATCATGTCAAGCAAGTGCATGTATTAATAACTCCCTAAATCTTTCTTGATTGAATTTTGAAGTTCTCATGTCTAACACACCGTCATCAGCAGCAACCATGTACTGACCAATTTCTTTTGTTGTAGACTTAGCACATTTAAGTAGATGATGACTTAAATTACCAATTCCATTGGTACTATCAGCTAGATATTTCTTACCACATTTATTGCACTTATAGTATAGAGGCTGGTTTGGTTCTTGTTCAAGAATGGTGAAACTTTGCCAAACTTTAGAAGTTAGCTTCTTCTTTTTTCTTTTCTTTTTTGTATTTTGTAATGAACTTTCAACATTTTGAGATCCAGTTTGTGGGTTGTTATCTTCCATTGACAGGTCATCTTCTTTACTATATAAAAAAAATTCAGTTCATAGCGGGTGGAACTGGTCGGGTCATGTAATACAAAACAACATCAAACTAAAATTCATATAATCATCGAAAGCAAGTCAAATGTCATTACGAACATATTTAAAATTGTGCCTTACGGGTTTTCATTTTTTGAAATCTATCCAAAACATCATTTAGGAAGACCTTCCTAAAAAATCAAACCCTAGTTTTACTTGATTTTCCTAAATGATGTTTTGGATAGATTTCAAAAAATGAAAACCCGTAAGGCACAATTTTAAATATGTTCGTAATGATGTTTGACTTGCTTTTGATGATTATATGAATTTTAGTTTGATTTTTTTTTGTTTTACATGACCCGACCAGTTTCACCCGCTATGAACTGGATTTTTTTTATAGTAGGGGCCTAAAATTCTTACAAATTTCCGCACCATTTGGAAAAATTCCTGGGTCCGCCATTGGTGTCAAAGGCAAAAGGGACAAAAACATGCTGGAACTCTGCACAAGCTTTAGTGTGCTTATCAACTTTCTTCGATTCTGCATTTCTTGTTGCTTTTCCACAAATCATAATTCTTGTTATTAAATGACTAAACTATTCTTTTTATTAGATGACTAAACGATATAACAAATTAAAATCGGCTCGGATAAAAATATCAATGCGTTAAAATAGAATGGTTTCATTGGCGTATAAATACTTTTTATCTAAAAGCTTTCAGCATTTGAGTACGCTTGAATGACTATCAAGCATTCAACGTGGTTTCTTTATATAAAAAGGTCTATCTACGTATGTATACGATCCGATAAAGATAAAAGAGTAAACTGCAATTTTACCCCCTGGGGTTTAAGCCAATTGGCACTCTGACCCCCTCCATGGAAATAATTGCAATTTTACCCCCCAATGCTGTTGTTCTGTCGCATAATTACCCCCTGTTAACAGTCAACGGTTGTTTGACCCTTATAGGTAAGGGTATTTTGGTAATCTTACCCCATATTTATTATTATTATTATTATTACAAAAATACGAATCTAACAGCCACAACCACCTTATATTCATATGTTCCATACAGCAGATCTGGAATAGGAACCACTATAATCAACATTGAAACATTGAAACCCTTTAACCCAAAAATACCATCATCATCATATCCAATCGCCACTCCCTTTAACCCACTGTAATCAACATTGAAACCCTAGCCACCACTCCAACTTCTACATCATCTAATAACCCAGATCTGGAATAGGAACCACTGTAGGCGGCTAGGGTTAGGGTTTGGAATAAGCAGGAGGTGGTGGCTGAGTTGATGGTGGCGGTGGTGAGAAAGGGGAAGGAGGTGGTGGCTGAGTTGATGGTGGCGGTGGTCAGAAGGGGGTAGGAGTTGGTGGTGGAGTTGACTGCGGCGGTGGTCAGAAGGGGGATGGAGTTGGTGGTGCAGTTGACGGTGTTGGGGGAACTGATGATGATGAACTGAACTGATGAACTTGATGATGGACTGAACTGAACTTGATGATGAATCTGGGAACTTGATGATGAACTGATGATGATGTAAATATTGTTTTTGAGATATTGAATTTCTACTGGTAATAGCTTTTGATACATATCAATTTTTTTTTTCATTTGCTAGTAGATTTGAGTTGTTTGTTTGTTTTGAGAGTATGAATCTGGGAATGATTTACATTGGAATGAAGAATGAACTGATGATGATGATGATGAACTTGAATCTAGGAATGATTTATATTGTTTCTTGATTTTTTTTATAATTAATAAGATAGGGGCAAAAATGACTTTTCACACATTATTAACAGTCAAGCAAACGTTGACTGTTAACAGGGGGTAATTATGCGAAAGAACAACAACGTTGGGGGGTAAAATTGCAATTATATCCATGGAGGGGGTCAGAGTGCCAATTGGCTTAAACCCCAGGGGGTAAAATTGCAGTTTACTCAAGATAAAATATAAACTAAAAGATGCATTCATATATAGGGAGAGGATCAAATAGGAAGTTTAATCTTGCTAGGAAGGGTAGGAAGCTATCTCAGCCTTACATGTGGCAAAATAGAAAAACAAGAGGGAAGGGTATTTTGATCCATCGTAATTACTTTCAAATCTAAAAAAAACCCAGTACATTGTTCATCTCACCCCACCATCACTGCCCACCACCAACTCCAACGCCACCTCCTAAACCTCCGCCACAACTACCGTCGTCGGCCTACCGCCGGCTACAAGCATCAAAGCCACTGTCAACCGCCGGTCTCTGTTCTCCGATCATCTCTTATTCCCACCACCACCACCACCACCGTCGCCGCCCTATCCACCTCCTCGATTAGTTCATACCTGCATAGCTAATCGAACATAAAGTCTCAACTCTAGCATGAAAAGACCGACAACGGGAGCGGAGTCCGTGTGATTGTTCATTGCAATGGTTCAAGAAATTGATGTCTTTTGGTTTTTTTTAACTGAACCAGATCAACAATCTTCTCAATGTTAATTCTTCTCGATGTGTCACCCATTCTTAGGGTTTTGAAACAGTGAGGATTTAGGAAAAGAAGAAAGGAGCAAAATTGGAATCTTTTTTTTTTTCGGGGAAATCAAATGATTGATATATTGTCCATAAAAAATCTCCATAACAATAACAGCAGCAGCTGGTAAGAATAAAGTATTGCAAGCAAATTAAGGTGAGGTTTCTAGAAGGTTTCTGAAAACACGAAAGTTATTCATAAAACGCAAAAGTTTTTCATAAAACGCAATTTGTATAACATAATGAATTTTGTAAGTCTTTGAATTTTAGATTTGTGTTTTATGACATACCCAAATCATTGTGTTTTAGGAAAAATACTTTCTTTTGAATTTTTAGTCCATTGCGTTTTAGAGAAAACATACTTTTGTGATTTTTGGTCCATTGCGTTTTAGAAAAACAAATTTTGAAGTGTTTTTAGTCCATTGCGTTTTAGAAAGAACACTTTCTCTTTTTTTAGGCTATTGCGTTTTAAAAAAAAGACATTTTTATGTGTTTTTTATTACGTTTTAGGTAAAACACATAACACATTTTTATGTGTTTTCAGTCCATTGCGTTTTAGAAAGAACACTTTCTTTTGTGTTTTTAGGCTATTGCGTTTTAGAAAAAAAGACATTTTATGTGTTTTTTGGTCCATTGCGTTTTAGAAAAACACATTTTAAGTGTTTTTAGTCCATTGCGTTTTAGGTAAAACACAATTTTATGTGTTTCCAGTCCAATGCGTTTTAGAAATAACACTTTCTTTTGTGTTTTTAGGCCATTTCGTTTTAGAAATAAGATATTTCTTTGTGTTTTCTGGCCATTGCGTTTTAGAAAATAAGACATTTCTTTGTGTTTTTGTTCCATTGCGTTTTAGAAAAAAATCTTTTTTTACGATTTTTGTTCATTGCGTTTAACGCAACTGGGTTTTCGATTTTTTTTTCGAAAATATAGCAATAGTATACTCGTTTTAAAGATAAAAAAACGCTCGTTTTTTTGGTGCAATTTTTATAAAAAAATAATGTCGTATGAAAGAGTTATTAACGTTTAAAAAATGTGGGGAATTGGAGGAGAGAGAAACTATTGCTCTGGATTGACTAGTGTCACACCCCAACCGATGGCGGAATCATCGGGGCGCGGCACTAGGCGAATCAGATTGCTCAGGAGAATCCATAACAACTATTAGCGACAATATTTAATGCGTTCATTGTCCCATTCTATTAAACAAATACAATCACATAAGTTATCACAGATGTTGTGTTCTCTCGAACAATACAAATCCGACAACCTAGATTTTAGTTGAGTTTCTAGACTCCCTAGCTTGATTGAGATAGTCTGCGATCTAACCTGCAACATACGTTAAAATAATGTCAATACGAAAGTATTGGCGAGTATACAGGTTTGATATATATAATAGCGTAATAGAATAAAAGTGCTGCGAATTCATACATACATAAACGGGATACACGACATATATACTCACAAAACCGATACTACCAGCTAAGTCCTCGATGCTCGAATACGCGATGGCAAACTAGACCACGTCGGGCGCAATAGTACTATACTAGTCATGGTGGGACGTCGCGAGTATAAGTCCTAGCACATATGTAACTAGCATCACGTATAACTATGCACGTAAGTCATTCGCAAGTGATAAATAGATTAAGCATTTGATGTGATTTGATTTGATAACAACGTATGTTACACCCTAAAGTGCAAAAGCAAAAAGGGTTCAAGTATACTCACAATGCGTTTTCAGCAAGTAAACACAACTTGATTGGATTGATTGAGAGTGCGTCAGAGTTAGCCTGATCATGGAATGGTAGCGTAAGCGATGAGCGGCGCGTTAAACGGTGAAAAGTCAAACAAGTGACTAGTGGCTATCCGATCGGATGGCAATCCGGTCGGATGGTCACTCGTTTGGGGATGATGGTTGTCTGGTGACTATCCGGTCGGATGGTCATTCATTTGGGTTGATGTTTGACTAGTGACTATCCGATCGGATGGCAATCCGGTCGGATAGTCACTCATTTGGGATGATGATTTGAAAGTTTCAAGTGCAATCCGACCGGATGGCTTGAATCGGATGGCAGTCCGGTCGGACGGCAATTCGTTCCGACGTCCTGATCGTCTTGAACTTTATGGTTTTGAAAAGAATAATGGTGATTTGACCGAAACGGTGTGATATCGTGCTAAACAACTGAAATTCCATCAAATCCAACCCGTTCTAATGGCCGGGAACCACCCCGTTCCATCAGATCTGGCCGTTCTTGACGGTTTCCCACGTTTAACCCGGAATCACACAACCCTTAGACTATATAACATAGATTTGGACGAGATTTGTGTAAAAACATGTGGAAATCACTCAGATCTGAGTTGTTCATGGTGAAATGAGGTCACACTTTGAAGTTCATATGAACTCTTGATGACATCATCCTAGAACACCTCGAATTAGTAGATTTCATGCTTAAAAGTTGAGATTTAAAAGATAGCAAGGTGTAGAATCGTGTGTAGATCATAGAAGTACAAGAATTATAGTGAAAACTTACAAGATTTGCGACAAATCGAGTGAAAAGTGAGCTTGAGCGTCTGGTCGAACGAGGGCATTCACATCAATAGTTGTTGATGTGACAAGTGAGGTATTTATAGGCAAAAGGAGGAGGAAGGCGGTGCAGTGCCGTGGGTCGGACGGCTGTCTGGTCGAGTGACTGCTCGGTCGAGCGGCCGCTCGGTCGAGTGGCACTTGGTTCGAGTGATCGGCGCGATGAGTCTTGCCGTTTCGATTCGCGTGTTGAGCGTTGCGATAGTTTAGTTTACACATTTCCATATATATATTTATTTATTATAATTAATCACAAAAGGTCGTATATGCGTATCCATATTTCGAATCCTGCGATAATCGAGTTGCGCATGATTGCGGGTGCACTTTCGAGTTTGCGATGCGTTGTGCTACAATGACTGACGGGGTACTACTCGCTCGTACGTCATCGTCGTCACGATGACTGGTGTAAGGACTCTCAAATTTTCCTAAAAATACCCGTAAGTATAATCCCGAACCCCTGAAACCATACTGTGCAAGAAAAACTAAGAAAACAAGAAATATGGTTCTCAGGCGGGCCGCGTAAGAGTAAGCATGGTCTTACGCGGGCCGCGTCAAACATAGGTTGACCGGATAAGTGTTCCGGATCCACGTAGTGACCACCTGGCTAGCCTACTCGTGACCAATCAAGCCTACTCGTAGACTAGGCGACCACGCGGGCCGCGTAAAGGTAAGCCGAAGGCTTACGCGGGCCGCGTGAGGCCTCAATTTCAGCTATAAATAGCTTGTTGCATGCACAGTCCACTGGTGTCGAAATCTTTTCGTAAAAACGAATTCTCATTACTCTGAAGTCGAATTTAATTTCAATATTAGCGAGGCGCTGCTCCGATACCGGGTATTAACTCGATCGCTGCTACGATTCAATGTTTGATCGATTAAACTATCCAATGGATGTTTAAGTGCTGCCCACATTAGGGTTTATGCTTTGTCATTCGTCGTTAAATCGATGGATGTTTAAGTATCGCACTTTGTCATTTATTATGAAGGTTTAATCTCGTGAGTTATCGTAAATGTTGTATTAGTTACTAACCGAGTTCGTGTGCATGTTATTAAATTTAGGTTAAAAGACTAATAGGCTAAGCTCTGCTCATCTAAATCTGCAATGTGAGTCATTCTCTTTTTATCAAATTTAATTTCCAAAGCATGTTTATTTTCAAAGTTATAACTACAGGGATTAAGTCTTTGTAGTCACCAAATTACAGCCGGTATGTGGGGTTTTGTATACATTACTTGATAACCTTCACCATTGGACAACGAGTTAGCCAAGGGGTGATATGACCATAGTCACAGACACCATTGGACTCTGAGGTTACCAATGGTTGTTCGAGTGACAAATACTGTGGGTAGTTGGTTGATATATGGAAACATTGTAATCGCTCTTAATACTGTAAATTATAACAAACGCGTCGTTTTAGTAAAAAGAATGATTCACCAGTATTTCCCGCTGACAAAACCTTTTTCAAACATGTTTCAGATGATCTGTTGTGATCTAGGAAAAGTGCCGAGAAGCACTACAAGCTTAAGGAAGTGGCTCAATAAAAAGAAACATGTTTTTGTAAAAATAAAGATTTCTCCGTGAAATCATATGATTGTAAACTACCGGGGTTTATCCCGAATTGTGAAATAAAATAATCGGGAAATTGCAGTTTTAAAAAGATCCTGATAAAGTCTTCCGCTGTCAACTTAATTAAATAAATACCACGGGATTTTCTGTCCCGCGGCTCCTGAACCGGGTCAAACCGGGTCGGGGGCCGTGACAGAAAAAGGTGGTATCAGAGCCACTGATTTAAGCCAATTAAGTATTTAGAAAATACTTAATTTTTTTCTGATTGCTATTTTTGTGATTACATGTTTTATTATTTGAATAATTGTTTACAGTATGGGTAAGCAAAGACTTTCGGATATCTATTATAAATTAGATATTACACCGAGAGAAAAAGGATCATCATCCTCAAATCACTCTACAATTCCTGAAGAAGGAATATTTGTTCGAAAGACACAATATGAAGAACCACTTTCTCCTAATAAAAGAAGTTTGATTATTAGGAAAAGTCAGGAGAAAATAAAGAAATCCCAACCAAAAGAAAAGAGAGTTAATCAGAAAACCCAAGAACTAGGCAGTAACCCACCATAGGAAGACAAGTTAGATGAAAAATGGGCAGATCTCTATATGCTAGCCACTGTAGCAGTAAATGCAAATCTTTAATACTCTAACTCAAGTTTTAGCACCTTTATCACCTACAATCCAGAAACCTTATCCAGTAAATAAATAAGTTTACAGTAAATCCTAGTATGTTTTAATTTTTAGTTGTCTTTGTATTAAATTAGTCACACGGTATGCAATAATATTTAAAGGTTATCTATGAAATTTTGCTATAAAATTTTAACTTAGCAATTTTGTGTATTTTGCATATATGCTAAACGGTATGAATGACTTATCTGAAGCCCTTCAAAATCTCAATCTCTATCCGGTAAAAATAGAGGTTTCTAGAGATTTTACTGGTTATATACCCGATATAGAAGAACCTATGGAATTTAACGCTCCACCTCCGGAGAAACCCAAGCCTAAGAAAAGGAGAAGATTTGTGGGATGGAGGCGTGTGCGCAGGAGGAAACCCGCCACTAGGAAGATTCCCAAAATAGAAAATCCCTTAGATAAAGGAAAGGGGATTGAAGTCAGGGAAGGTTCTAAGCAGATAGAAATGGAGATTGGAGAAGGTTCTAGGCAGACAAAGATGGAAATTGGGGAAAGCTCTAGACAAATCGAGGAATTACCATTTCAGGAAGAATTGGATCGTGGATTGGCAAGCTGTGATATCGTCAGGCCTGTCAATAATAATCTCTACCCTTATCCTGCTGAAACTCAACTTCTAATGAACTTGGAACCAGCAATTCCAGAACCTTTAATCCATACTCAACCTTTAGAAATGGACGAGTGGTGGACTAATGATTGGCAGTTTCAAAACCTACTTAATAATCCTTATACGTTTTTCCCTCAGTTTGACCCAGAACCTATACCAAATCCACCAATGAGTAATGAGAATATGGCTGAACTCTGCCATTTTGGCGAAGAGCTGATGGATGTTGGGAATAGGATCCGGGAAATAGGAGGACAAATCTCCTGGAAATACGATGAGAGGGAACATCGCTTTTGAAATGCCAAAAGATTAGGGATAATGTAGTTATGAAGTTATGATTGTATAATATTATAATAATCATAATAAAACGTGTAAAATAAACAATAAAACTTGTGTAAAATAACGGTGTGTAATGATGCATAATATATAAAATGGGAATCGAGAAATCGATAGTTTTGGCTATATGTGTGTTGTAAAATTCGTATGATTATTTTGTGTATGATTATTATTTATTCGATACTAATAAATTATATATATTAATTATCAGATGGAAAACGCTAATAATGAACCAGTTAATGAGGTTAACCAATCTGAGCAACATCCGGAGGATCAATTTATGACTAGGCAGGATATAGAAAATATCGTTGCTCAAGGAATAGCCAATGCTATTCCAGCAATCCTTGCTGCTGCCCAGAAACCTGTTGAACCTCAACAAATCATTCCTAGCAAACGTATTTCTGAAGATAACTTCAGTAATAGCGTAAACGGAGGCGGTAATCATACTAATCACGATAATGATCCACGGCAGGCTCCGCTCCCTAAGAAAATGAAAGCTGCAACACCTGGTTGCACTTACAAAGAATTTCTTGCTTGTAAACCCGCTGAATTTGCAGGCAATGAAGGAGCGACTGCGGCACTGCGTTGGTTAGAGAAAACCGAGGCAGTGATTACAATAAGTAAATGTGCCAAGGACGACAAGGTTATGTACGCGTCAAATCCTTTCAAAGAAGGGGCGCTAGAATGGCGGAATACCGTACTTCAAGCCAAAGGAAGAAATAGGGCCTATGCCATGAACTGGGAAGAATTTAAGAGTCTTGTAGAAAGAAAATTCTGTCCCGAATATGAAAAAGATCAAATGGCAAATAAGTTCTTAAATCATCGAATGATGGGTGTAGATTGTCGAGGGTATACTTCGACATTCTTTGAATATGCTAAAGTGGTACCAACACTGGCTTCGCCAGAACCGGTACTCATTTCTCGCTATATTTGGGGATTAATTAGCGAAATCCGTAATATCGTTAAAGCTGCGAGACCTCGCACTATTGACGATGCGGTAGAATTAGCTAACACCCTAACTGACGAGTTGGTATGCACAAGAGATGAAAATAGGAAAAAGGAACTGACTCAGAAAATTACCCAAGGATTTCGTACGGGTAATAATAGTATCTTCAAGAGAAGAGGAACAGGGCAATCTTCAACTCCGCCGTTCTGCAGGAATTACAAAAAGAAACATTATGGAAGATGTAATGTAACTTGCAACTTTTGTAAAGTCGCAGGACATCGCGAAGAAGACTGCAGAAAGAAAACAAGGATCTACTATAATTGTGGAGAAACAGGACATTTTAAAACAGAATGCCCTAAGTTGGTTAAGCCAGCAGACAATAAAGCTAAACCAGCCGACGGAGCTATCAAGAAGAATGTTCGTGCATTCCAATTAACTACTCAAGAAGCAGAACTCATTCCAGATGTGATAGCTGGTACGTTCTTAGTTCACAACGTGTATGCAAAAGTATTATTTGACTCTGGTGCAAACCAAAGTTTTATCAATACTTCATTCTGCCAAGCTCTTAATTTACCTTTGACCAATCTTAGGCAAATTTTTACAGTCGAAACGGCAAATGGGAATTCGGTTAACATAGATAAGGTTTTGCAAAAAGAAAATATAGAACTTTCAGGTCATAAATTTTCTGCAAACCTGTTACCTATGAAATTAGCCGAATTCGATGTTGTGTTAGGAATGGATTGGTTAATAGCCAACCATGCTCAAATCCTTTGTGATAAGAATTCCATAGAAATTCGTGCACCCACCGGAGAAGTACTTATGATTACAGGAGATAAGCCACGTAAACCCATGAAGTTTATATCAGTAATGAAAGTTGCTAGTTATGAACGAAAGCAAGGAATAGTATATATGATTTCAGTAATCATTAGTACTAAGGGTAAAAAACTTAAGGAGATTCCTGTAGTCTCAGAATACCCAGATGTATTCCCAGAAGAGTTACCAGGATTACCACCCGACAGGGAAGTAGAATTTAGGATTCATCTAATTCCCGGAACTACACCAATAGCTAAGGCACCTTATCGGTTAGCACCCACAGAAATGTTAGAACTGAAAAAGCAATTAGATGAATTATTAAGTAAAGGTTTCATACAACCTAGTTCATCCCCTTGGGGAGCACCAGTGTTGTTTGTGAAGAAGAAGGATGGTTCGATGAGAATGTGTATTGATTATAGAGAATTGAATAAGGTTACAATTAAGAATCGATACCCATTACCTAGGATTGATTTTATTTTCGATCAACTTCAAGGAGCTAGATATTTTTCTAAGATCGATTTACGCTCCGGATACCATCAATTGAAGGTACAAGAAGAAGACATACCTAAAACTGCTTTCAGAACTAGGTATGGTCATTATGAGTTTACAGTCATGCCCTTTGGACTAACGAATGCACCTGCCGCATTCATGGACATGATGAATAGAATCTGTAAACCGTACTTGGATAAATTTGTAATTGTCTTTATCGACGATATACTTATTTATTCCAAAAATCAGGACGAACTTTGTCAGCACTTACATGCACTCTTAACTTTGTTAAGAAAAGAAAAGCTTTACGCCAAATTCTCGAAATGTGAATTTTGGCTGCAAGAAGTGCAATTCCTAGGACATATGGTGAATCACGAAGGTATTCACGTAGATCCTACTAAAATAGAAGCAATTACCAAATGGAAGGTTCCGCAATCCGCAATGGAAATTAGAAGTTTTATAGGTTTAGCCGGATATTATAGACGGTTTATTAAAGATTTTTCCAAGATAGCTGTACCATTAACTAAGCTAACCTGTAAAGCAGTTAAGTTTGAATGGGGACCTAAGCAAGAAGAAGCTTTTAAGATTTTAAAGCAAAAGTTAACAAATGCCCCAATCCTAGCTTTACCAGAAGGGACTGAAGATTTTGAAGTTTACTGTGATGCTTCAAAGCTAGGATTAGGATGTGTGCTAATGCAACGCAAGAAGGTAATTGCGTATGCATCAAGGCAATTGAAAAAGCACGAGGAGAACTATACGACTCATGATTTAGAAGTAGGAGCCGTAATTTTTGCCCTTAAAATTTGGAGACATTATCTGTACGGAAGTAAATTTACTGTCTATACGGATCACAAAAGTTTAAGATATATATTTGGGCAAAAAGAGTTAAACATGAGGCAAAGGAGATGGATGTAAATCCTAAGTGATTACGACTGTGATATTCAGTATCACGAAGGAAAGGCAAATGTAGTTGCAGATGCCTTAAGTAGTAAGTACCATGAGAAACAACGACGCGTTCGTACTCTTAGATTAAATCTACAGTTAGATTTAATGGAACAACTAAAGCATTTTCAAGAAACAGCAATCAAGGATGATGCTGAAGGAATGAAGGGAAGAATAAAAGAATTAGAGCAAGGAAGTGATGGAATTTGGAGATTCCACAAGAAAAGGATTTGGGTACCTAAGCAAGGAGATTTAAGGCATAAGATACTAGAAGAAGCTCATAAATCTAGGTATACTATGCATCTAGGAAACAATAAAATGTACCAAGATTTATGAAATAACTTTTGGTGGATAGGAATGAAAAAGGATATAGCTCGATATGTTTCTATGTGTCTTACTTGTTCACAAGTTAAGGCAGAACACCAGAAACCTTCAGGTCTACTACAACAACTAGAGATGCCTGTATGGAAATGGGAACTCATAACAATGGATTTTGTTACTAAGTTACCCAAAACCAGAAAAGGTAATGATACGATTTGGGTAATTGTGGATTGATTAACCAAATCAGCTCACTTTCTACCCATGAAAGAAACCTTTAGCATGGAAAGGTTGGCAAAGTTGTATGTAGATGAAGTAGTATCCTTACATGGAGTTCCACTCTCCATTGTTTCAGATAGGGATAGTCATTTCACTTCCCATTTCTGGACAAGTTTCCAAGAAGCAATGGGAACTCGATTAAATTTAAGCACTGCATATCATCCTCAAAGAGACGGACAAAGTGAACGAACAATCCAAACTCTGGAAGACATGCTTAGGTCATGTGTGATAGATTTTGGTGGAAATTGGGACGATCACTTACCTTTAATTGACTTCTCCTATAACAATAGTTATCATTCAAGCATTGAAGCTGCCCCATTTGAAGCACTGTATGGAAGAAAGTGCAGAACTCCAGTTTGTTGGGCAGAAATAGGACAAAGTCAATTATCAGGTCCGGAGATTGTGCAAGAAACTACCGACACGATCACACAAATCAAGGAAAGATTGAAGACGGCTCGAGATCGCCAGAAGAGTTATGCCGACAATCGACGCAAGCCGTTAGAATTCCAAGTCGGAGACAAAGTACTATTAAAAGTTTCACCTTGGAAATGAGTAGTTCGATTCGGTAAGAAAGGAAAGTTAAGTCCAAGATACGTAGGACCATTTTCAGTAATCCAACGTATAGGACCAGTTGCTTATCGTTTTCAACTACCAGAAGAGTTAGCTGGAGTACATGATGTATTCCATATATCTAACCTCAAGAAATGCCTATCAGACGAATATCTGGTAGTACCTCTTCAAGATATAGAGGTAAATGAAAAGTTAAAATTTGTTGAAAAGCCATTGCAAATAGAAGATAGAAAGATCAAGTTTCTCAAACACAAGCGGCTAATACTGGTCAAAGTTAAGTGGGATTCAAAGAGAGGATCTGAATACACTTGGGAGTAAGAATCGGAGATGAAGCGAAAGTATCCTCACTTATTCCAATAAATCTCGAGGACGAGATTTTAAATAAGGTGGGGAGGATGTAAGGACTCTCAAAATTTTCCTAAAAATACCCGTAAGTATAATCCCGAACCCCTGAAACCATACTGTGCAAGAAAACCCAAGAAAACAAGAAATATGGTTCTCAGGCGGGCCGCGTAAGAGTAAGCATGGTCTTACGCGGGCTGCGTCAAACATAGGTTGACTGGATAAGTGTTCCGGATCCACGTAGTGACCACCTGGCTAGCCTACTCGTGACCAATCAAGCCTACTCGTCGACTAGGCGGCCACACGGGCCGCGTAAAGGTAAGCCGAAGGCTTACGCTGGCCGCGTGAGGCCTCAATTTCAGCTATAAATAGATTGTTGCATGCACAGTCCACTGGTGTCGAAATCTTTTCGTAAAAACGAATTCTCATTACTCTGAATTCGAATTTAATTTCAATATTAGCGAGGCGCTGCTCCGATACCGGGTATTAACTCGATCGCTGCTACGATTCAATGTCCGATCGATTAAACTATCCAATGGATGTTTAAGTGCTGCCCACATTAGGGTTTATGCTTTGTCATTCGTCGTTAAATCGATGGATGTTTAAGTATCGCACTTTGTCATTTATTGTGAAGGTTTAATCTCGTGAGTTATCGTAAATGCTGTATTAGTTACTAACCGAGTTCGTGTGCATGTTATTAAATTTAGGTTAAAAGGCTAATCAGTAGGCTAAGCTCTGCTCATATAAATCTGCAATGTGAGTCATTCTCTTTTTATCAAATTTAATTTCCAAAGCATGTTTTTTTTCAAAGTTATAATTACAGGGATTAAGTCTTTGTAGTCACCAAATTACAGCCGGTATGTGGGGTTTTGTATACATTACTTGATAACCTTCACCATTGGACAACGAGTTAGCCAAGGGGTGATATGACCATAGTCACAGACACCATTGGACTCTAAGGTTACCAATGGTTGTTCGAGTGACAAATACTGTGGGTAGTTGGTTGATATATGGAAACATTGTAATCGCTCTTAATACTGTAAATTATAACAAACGCGTCGTTTTAGTAAAAAGAATGATTCACCAGTATTTCCCGCTGAGAAAACCTTTTTCAAACATGTTTCATGTGATCTGTTGTGATCCAGGAAAAGTGCCGAGAAGCACTACAAGCTTAAGGAAGTGGCTCAATAAAACGAAACATGTTTTTGTAAAAATAAAGATTTCTCCGTGAAATCATATGATTGTAAACTACCGGGGTTTATCCCGAATTGTGAAATAAAATAATCGGGAAATTGCAGTTTTAAAAAGATCCTGATAAAGTCTTCCGCTGTCAACTTAATTAAATAAATACCACGGGATTTTCTGTCCTGCGGCTCCTGAACCGGGTTAAACCGGTTCGGGGGCTGTGACAGAAAAAGGTGGTATCAGAGCCACTGATTTAAGCCAATTAAGTATTTAGAAAATACTTAATTTTTTTTCTGATTGCTATTTTTGTGATTACGTGTTTTATTATTTGAATAATTGTTTACAGTATGGGTAAGCAAAGACTTTCGGATATCTATTATAAATTAGATATTACACCGAGAGAATAAGGATCATCATCCTCAAATCACTCTACAATTCCTGAAGAAGGAATATTTGTTCGAAAGGCACAATATGAAGAACCACTTTCTCCTAATAAAAGAAGTTTGATTATTAGGAAAAGTCAGGAGAAAATAAAGAAATCCCAACCAAAAGAAAAGAGAGTTAATCAGAAAACCCAAGAACTAGGCAGTAACCCACCATGGGAAGACAAGTTAGATGAAAAATGGGCAGATCTCTATATGCTAGCCACTGTAGCAGTAAATGCAAGTCTTTAATACTCTAACTCAAGTTTTAGCACCCTTATCACCTACAATCCAGAAACCTTATCCAGTAAATAAATAAGTTTACAGTAAATCCTAGTATGTTTTAATTTTTAGTTGTCTTTGTATTAAATTAGTCACACGGTATGCAATAATATTTAAAGGTTATCTATGAAATTTTGCTATAAAATTTTAACTTTGCAATTTTGTGTATTTTGCATATATGCTAAACAGTATGAATGACTTATCTGAATCCCCTCAAAATCTCAATCTCTATCCGGTAAAAATAGAGGTTTCTAGAGATTTTACTGGTTATATACCCGATATAGAAGAACCTATGGAATTTAACGCTCCACCTCCGGAGAAACCCAAGCCTAAGAAAAGGAGAAGATTTGTGGGATGGAGGCGTGTGCGCAGTAGGAAACCCGTCACTAGGAAGATTCCCAAAATAGAAAATCCCTTAGATAAAGGAAAGGGGATTGAAGTCAGGGAAGGTTCTAAGCAGATAGAAATGGAGATTGGAGAAGGTTCTAGGCAGACAATGATGGAAATGGGGGAAAGCTCTAGACAAATCGAGGAATTACCATTTCAGGAAGAATTGGATCGTGCATTGGCAAGCTGTGATATCGTCAGGCCTGTCAATAATAATCTCTACCCTTATCCTGCTGAAACTCAACTTCCAATGAACTTGGAACCAGCAATTCCAGAACCTTTAATCCATACTCAAACATTGTAATCGCTCTTCATACTGTAAATTATAACAAACGCGTCGTTTTAGTAAAAAGAATGATTCACCAGTATTTCCCGCTGACAAAACCTTTTTCAAACATGTTTCAGGTGATCTGTTGTGATCCAGGAAAAGTGCCGAGAAGCACTACAAGCTTAAGGAAGTGGCTCAATAAAAAGAAACATGTTTTTGTAAAAATAAAGATTTCTCCGTGAAATCATATGATTGTAAACTACCGGGGTTTATCCCGAATTGTGAAATAAAATAATCGGGAAATTGCAGTTTTAAAAAGATCTTGATAAAGTCTTCCGCTGTTAACTTAATTAAATAAATACCACGGGATTTTCTGTCCCGCGGCTCCTAAACCGGGTCAAACCGGGTCGGGGGCCGTGACAACTGGAGCTATAGTACTCACCCGAGAGTCTTTGTTAGCGTTAATTGTTTGCGTTTCGACACATCACGGCCATCGAGGAGGGTAGAATAGGTCCTCACTCAATGTCATCGTGAGTGTTAGTATGTGCGATGCGATGTAGTGTTAAAATATGCGAATATATGCGATTATACTGCGAAATAGCGACGTATGCGATATAGTTACATTATGATCCAAATCTCTGGTGCTAGGCGTAACGAGTGTAGCGAGTAGTAACAATGCACGAAAGTGCGGGTTGTTACAACTAGAATGCCCTTACACAAACCCACGCGCCTCTTTTTTTCTCTTCAATTTCACTCATTTAATATTAGCCCTTGATTAAATCAATTGATTGTCAAGATTACTTTCTAGACAAAAAAACTTCCTATTATATCCTAAGCCTTCATATATATATACGTATGTATATATATAGTGTGAGGTTCATTGGGGAACACTAAAAAAGTGGGGAACAGTGGGGAACCGACTCAAACGAACTCCGATTGGACTCATTCTAGGGGCGTTGGAACCAGCTCGTCGAACCCTAACTAGGATCTCTTAACCCTAAACCCTAAATCATAACCCCTAAACCCTAAATATATAAGGGTTTGGCTTTTAGGGTTTAGTTTTAGGGTTTAGCTTTAGGGTTTAACTTTAGGGTTTAGGGTTTAGGATTTAGCTCTAGGGTTTAGCTTTAGGTTTAGTTTTAGGGTTTAGGGTTTAGCTTTAGGGTTTAGCTTTAGGTTTAGCCTTTAGGGTTTAGCTTTTAGGGTTTATAGTTTAGATTTGACGGTTTAGCTTAGGTTTTAGCCTTAATTTTTAGTTTTAGGGTTTACAGTTTAGGAGTTAGGATTTAGGGTTTAGGGTTAAGAGATCTTAGTTAGGGTTCGACGAGCCGGTTCCAACGCCGCTGGAATGAGTCCAATCGGAGTTCGTTTGAGTCGGTTCCCCGCTGTTCCCCACATTTTTAGAGTTCCCCAAAGAACCTTCCCCTATATATATATATATATATATATATATATATATATATATATAGGTAAAGAGTACGGTACAAATTACCTTATCGTACATTATATACGCGAACATAATAGCCATACACGTGTCCTGATTGGTTTTTTCATATATAAGGTTAAATGAGACAATCAATTCAATCATCTGAGGGTAAATTCGTCTCTTCATTCAATCAGCGAGCGAGAAGTTCATTACACTAATATCCCGGTATTTATCATTCGAATCAATTTCAAATTTTTCATAATTCTCAATTTGCAGTTATCGTTCTTCTGTGTTAGGGTTTTATTCAGTTGTTTTTTTTTTTGATGGATCCACAGAGCAGCACTGGACGTGCAAATGTTGATGTTGAAGAAAGTCGACCTATCGGTGATCATGCTCAATTATCTGCATATCAGAGAGTTTCTATTGAGGATGTTTTAAATCCGCCATCTGCAAATTCAAATCCAATTGCAAGTTCAAGTGCTCTAAATGATTGTTTTAATGGTAATTATGTTAATTAAGATCTCTAAAATGTTCGTATACCTGTTTTTTGTTTAATCGCTCCTCTGATTTTACATTGTTGTAACTGTTTTTGAAGTTTGAATGTTGAGTATATTTTTGACATGAAAGCAACATGTACAAATTCGCATGTTATTAGTCTTTCAATTCGCATTTGATGTTTTTTTTCCTTAAGTATTTCGCATGCTATGGTATATTAAATCGCATAGATAAATCAGATTAATCAAAATCATCAATTTCGCATGTTTTCTTCATAGATTTCGCATGTTTTTTATTTTTCTGATTTGATTCATTTAGATGAAAGGGTTTACACTCCGGAGGTTCAAGCATCAGCTACACCTGTGGTTGGAATGCAATTTATCTCTATTGAACAAGCATATGCGTTTTACCAATCATATGCTAAGTTAGCTGGTTTTTCTATTCGGAAAGGTGGTGAAGTACACAGTGGTGGTATAATCAAAACTAAGTATTTTGTTTGTTCTAAAGAGGGACATAAGCCACTGTGTATTGACGATCGTTCGAAGTCAAAAAAGCAATTCAAAACAAGGAACAGGGGGACTATTAGAACTGGATGCAAAGCTCAACTTATGATTTGCACTGTGGATGGTAGATTATATACAGTAAAGAGATTTGTTGATGGTCATAATCATAAGTTTGTTTGTCAAGATGATATTCACATGTTGCCAGCTTACAGACAATTGTCAGATGTCCAGGAGGAGTTGGTTTGGGAACTAGGCACTTTAAACCTTGGTCCTGTCAAAGCTTTCCATATAATGAGGAAACGTTATGGTGGTTTCGAGAACGTTGGTGCCACGGTTGATGATTGCAAAAATTTTAGGAAGCGAATTAACAGCTATATAGGAGAATATGATGCTGACATGGTGATTAATAGGATGACTGACAAAAAACAGTATTTAGCTGATTATTCGTTTGAATATTCTGTTGATGATGGCAAACGTTTAACTGGTTTGTTATGGGTTGATGGTTTATGCAAGCTTAACTATATGGAATTTGGGGATGTGATATCCTTTGATGCAACTTTCAAGACAAACAGGTTAGTGTTTGAAGACAAACATGTTTTTTTTTACTATTTTCGCATGTTATATGTCTTCATGAGCTGTTATATCGCATGTGTAAAATTGGTGTTGACTATATCGCATGTTATACTTTTGTTTTCGCATCTGGTTTTTTGTAATTCGCATGTTTTCAACGTATTTTCGCATGTCTTGTGCAGGTACAAGATGGTGTTTGTCCCGTTCACTGGCATTGACAACCACTGTCGAAATGTAACATTTGGAGCTGGGTTGTTGGCATCGGAGAGCATTGAATCATATAAATGGCTTCTGAATTCATTTTTAAAGTCCTTTGGTCAGCAGCCAAAGGTTGTAGTGACTGATCAAGACCCTGCTATGAAACAGGCTATTGAGGAGGTTTTCCCTGTCAGCAGACACAGATTGTGCATGTGGCACATAATGAAAAAAGTGGCAGATAAGGTATAGTATGCTATATTGTCTTCTGTTAGTGTTATTTTTTTGTATATTATATATTTTTGTTATAGGTTGATATAAAAAGCATTTATTGTCATAGGTAGGACACGAGTTGTGCAATAACGATGAGTTTAAAAGGAGGATGTGCGACATTGTATGGACTGATTCGATTGAGCCCGAAGAATTCGAGAGACAGTGGAAGTTGGTGATGATTGAGTTTGGTCTCACAGAAAACAAATGGATCGATGATATGTTTGTGATGAGATCCATGTGGATTCCGGCTTTTTACCGACACGATCCAATGTTGGGACTTATGAGAACAACCTCAAGATCAGAGAGTGAGAACCATTTTTTCTGCCAGGTGTCTAATTCACAACTCACTCTCGTAGAGTTTATGAATAATTTCGACGGTGCAATGGATGTCCAACGTTTTAATCATAGAAAGAATGATCATATTTCAAGATATACTGAGCCTGCTGATTTGACCGGAACTTCTTTGGAACAAGATGTGACAACCCGCACTAAACCAGGTATCCGTACGACTTAATTAGAGATTAATTACTGCTTAATTACTGTGCTTGTTTGAACTAGCTGATAAACTGCTACTTGTTATCTGATACGTGTACTTACTTGCATCATACTTTACTTATCGTCACTACATTATTTACATACGGCACCTTAGTGACAAACATGATGCACAAAAAGCACAGTAGCACAATACACGGATAACCTATTGAACATGCTGATAAAGCCAGCATCAGGCAAACACTGCCTCTAAGGCCTGTATGAGCCAGAAATGTTTTGCTACACTGGTAGTGAGTGTAGGGATATAAGGGTTGTGGAACTGCGTCTCTAGGGATAAGTCACTATGACTGGATGTGCCTAAAACGTACTCTAAGTACAAAACTCAGCACTTTACATAATAATTCAGCTTTTAGCTAACTAATAAAGTGCCAAAACATGAGAAAAATAACACTAGACACTTTCCAAAGTGTCAGGAATGAGTTGTGTCACTAAAAGTAACAATAACGACACTTTAAGCTTTGTTAAGCGCTTTAACGGATTACTATCCAACCGAACAACCGGACTATACCCGGAACATGAAAATATTGTTATTTTCACTATTTATATTTTTCTGAACCAGTTAGGGTCCCCGTA
>JARYGA010044270.1:0-33311 GCA_030545235.1 Helianthus tuberosus | reverse complement strand
AAGACCGGCCTTCTTGAAACTTGATCTCCCCAGGCGGAAAAATCCCCTGCAACCAATCTTGGCACACGCGCCAATCTGAGAAAGTGTCACCTTTCTTTAAATTCCAAACGGGGGCGTGAGGTTCAGAAGCATCCTTCTCCGCATAAGTCCGGTAGTAATAATCGCCCAAGGTTTCTTCTGGGCGGATTGGAGAATGTTTACCAGCACCAGCAGATGAGCCTTGCCCTTCAACTGTCACCTTCTCAACATGCTCAGGCACAGCATCAGAAGGTTTAGGAGAAGAAGTTGAAGTTTTTTCAGCAGTTTGTTCTTTCCCCAGATCTTGAGCAACAATTTCAGGGGTTTGTGGCTTACCAACACCATCCACTACACCTGGATCAACAACTTTTTTAGCCTCTGTAGCAATATCAACAGGCTTTTCAGCCTCAACAACATTCTCCACACCACCATCAGCAACCTCCGTAGGCTCTAACTGATCACCAATAGAAGCACGCGGAGGGGTGGATGGAAGTTCTTCATTTACCACAGATTGCAGTTCTGTAGGAACAGGGGAAACAGGAACCTCTGGAAAAACAACGAAAATCTGTAAAGATTTAACGCGCATTAAGAGAATAAGGAAAGGCAACACTTACCAGGAACAGATTCTGAAATAAAGGAATCAAGATTCCCTCTCCTGGTAATTTTCTTCCGCTGAATTTTCTTAAAAGGCTGACCCTCCACATCAGTATCAGCTTGTTTTCTTTTACCAGTCTTCCTGTGCACCAAACGTTCAGGACTAGAATCTAAGTCGATAGGTTCACTTGGGTTGGAAGGGGGAATATCAGCAGAATCCCTCAGTTCAGGTTTTGGTTCTCGTATAGTCACTGCAGGGGTAAGACCCTCCAAAGAATCAGAAACCACCACATAATCACACCTGGAGTCAGAGGAATGGCGCATACCTTTCTTCTCTCCCACATTCTTTGCCTTCAAAGATTGAATTCTAACAGCTTCACCCTTCTTCGGCGCAGAGGTAGAAGTTGTTGTGCGTTTCTTCCTTTCAGGGCCTATGCCCAAATTTAACAACTCACCTACAAAGGCGCAAATGAAAATTTACCCACAAGCGCAAAAAGGAAAACAAAAACAAGTATCACTTACCGGCACCAGCAGCTGGTTGGACAGACAGATCCGCATCCCGCGGAAGAACAAAATTTCTTACAATACGATGGTACCAAAGTTCCTCTTCAGGTTTCTTCTTGATAGTACCCATCTTTCCGCCTTCCCTTTTGAAGGCAACAACATATAGTGAAACAACAGCAGGCAAAGGAAAGCAAGTGAAAAAAAAAAAAAAGAAATGGAAATGGAAAAAACCCCAATCTTACCATGACCATCCTCGGTGTACACCGGTTTGTCATCACGCTCCATCTTCCAATTCAAACTCATACCGGCTCCAACAAGAGCTTTTTCTGGCAAAGCAATGTTGGGCACATCTTTCAAATCTTGATACCAGTTCTCGTCAACAGGGGTCTGAAGTGTTTCAATCGGAACATCGTCTTTCCCCCTTAAAACCATCCTCACCGGAATCAATCCGGCCTTGATAAAAAAGAATTTTTGCTTCCAATCGTGAAAGGATTTTAGGGGTTGCTGTAGAATCTTCTTTGCAGACGCCCTCTGAGCAAACGAATAAAATCCTTGGGTACAATGCATCTGATAGAAAACCCTAAATCGGGGAACAGTCGGCTCAATATGCATTGTCCGACACACGAATTCGAAATGTCGAACCCTAACCATGCCAATTGGATGAAGTTGGGAGATATGCAGGTTGTAAAACCCAAGGATTTCAAGAAAAAAATTAGTAACAGGCAAACAGAAGTTACCTTCACTAAAAAAATCCCAAAAAAGGGTAATATATCCAGCCGGAGCATCTGCAGCAATTTGCCCCTCTTCAGGATACAGAGCACCCCAGTTCTCCGGAAATTTGAAATTCTTAACCAATCCATCAAAGGTCGCCCTAGGCCACTTCAATGGTGGAAGTTCAGTCGACATCTCTTCAAGAAAATCCTCTTGGTGTTCTCCGGTTGACAAAAGAGGAAGAATGATGAAATTTGTTCTTGGAAGAAAAGAACGGGGAAAGTTTTCAACAAAACTATGATTACACAAAAGAGGTTACCCAAACGTTATATATACTCATCGCAATAAATAGCATCGGTAACCTGTCACACCCTGTCTTTTGCGGAAGCGTATGATGTGTGACTAGCTTGTTATCATTGCATTCAATCGTAATAAACAACTACATGATCAAAACGATGTTCATCCATTCATGAAAATTTGAGTATTACAAACACTTGTTGTTTAAGTTTTCAAAACACGACCTTTGACAAGGTTACAATTCAACAAAAGTGGATGACATCTAAACTTGTAGTCTATTTCTAGTTACGACACTTGCGCCCAAGATCCATCCTGTCACCTGAAATACATGTAATTTTGGAAAACATCAACATAAAGTTGAGCGAGTTCATGCATTTTTGTATTTCACGTTTTTATACTTTGTATGAAAACATAGTATGTGCCATGTATAATTCAAGTCTTTCTTGAGTACTCCACGTACTCAAGTATAATTCCCGTTTTCTTGAGTACCCCACGTACTCAAGTATCATTCAGGTTTTCTTGTGTACCCCACGTTTTAAATGATTGTTTATACAAGGACATTAAGGCATGTGAGGACATATGGAGCACTAGTGTTGGCTCCTTTAAGGCATGTGAGCATATGGAGCATTAGTATTTTCTCCTTTAACTGTGTCGATTACCCTCGACTGTGTCGATTAACCTCGACTGTGTCAATTTCCCTTGACTGTGTCGATTTCCCTCGACTGTGTCGATTAACCTCGACTGTGTCGATTTCCCTCGACTGGGACACCGAAGCACTCAAGTGGTCACATAAGGACCCTGAGTAGGGCTCGGTCGTACCCGTTAGATCTAACCCTCGTCCCTAATTAAGTATTAATGGCATCTCAATATCTAGTTTAAGCTCACATGATCTAGTATTTTCTAGGCTTTTCTTAAAGCTCATCATATTGCACTCACCACGAGTGCTTCCCGTATTCTTTTTTATTCTCAAATCATATTGCACTCGGTTCTCGTTCTCACCAAGAGTGCTTCTTGTATTTTTACCCTTTGTAAAAATTATAATATTTGTAACATGTATTTCACCCCCGAGAGTTATAAAACCAAAAACAGTTAGAGAAAAGGGGGAGCATGAACTCACAACTTTGCGTTCCTGTGCGTCGTAAACTTCACCGGATTTGCTTACTTAACGTCGTAACCTATACGCGTTTTCTTAACGTTAGTCACTAGACTTGCGTCGCACAAGTACAGTCACTCTCTTTTGTGTATAATTTCTTGTGTTAAAAATATTTTATATTTTTAACTAAATGTCTTGCTTATATTATTTTCTCAAAAATAAATATAAGCTTTTTGTATTTTGCACTTTGCACCCGAATTATGTATCTTGTATGTTGTATGCGTATTTTTTTGTATTTTTACTCGTCACGAGTATCTCCAAGTTATATTATTTTTACTCTAAAAATAATATATACCTATTTCACAAAATAATCACATAATCATACAAGCGATAAATATATATTCTAAATATATATTTAACAAGTTTCATTTATGAAAATCCACCTCCGGTATTTGGTATCTTGTACTAAAAATCATGGCGAAGTTTATATTCTGAAAACAAGTTAAAAATATATTTATAAACACTTATCACAAAAATACCACTAAGTGTTATATTTCTTAGAAAAATTTCGCCAGAGTTTCCTCTGTAACTGGAGGTGGCCACGCTTACTAGCGTATCATTTTCCTTTAAAACTTCAACCAATCAATTTCCAATCATCATCAAACTAGTCCAACATAAACATATATCGCAATCACATGAACTTGCAAGTTGTGTAAAAATGTGTAGTAACTCTTCAACACATTTAGTAGGTTTTTCCATCTCTAGAAATAAAGTCGGTTTCTTGGAAAACTTCTTTTTAAAGAACATGAAGTTTTACAACTTCTAGTCGGTTTTTACGAAAATTATTTCTTTGTTAAAACTTTTGTTACACAAGTGTCCACACACTTGTTTGTTCACAAAACACTTCTAGTTTATGGAAGATCCGGCCATAAAACACGATTTCATCATATACTTGGTTCTTCGAAAATACCACTTGTAGATCTTTAGACCTACTAGTTTAGAACTTCATTTCGTAAGAAAAATCGATTTTACACAAGTTCATGTTTAGTGTGTAGTAGAGTTTCATCAATTAACCCTTTTCATTCTTAACATATTCTATGTCATGTTTCATGAACATGACTAATCCGGGTTAGATGATGATCCGAGCTACCACAACATAGATCGGCACTAAATAATCACCACAAAACAAGTCTTACAAGTTTTACACCATTATATTTCTTTTATCCAACAAGTTCATCATTTTTATAAGACTTTAAACTTTGATCTTATATATTCATGACTTTTATCCGACAAGTCTCTTATTAACCACTCTAAACAAGAACAAGAGGATGTTTTAGAACACTTACTACTAGCTCGAGGCTAGGGAAGAAACTAGACGAAAAATGGGTGGATAAAAGCAAACAGATGAGGTCCTTCAAGTTCCGAGACCACCAAACCTTCTTATATGGCTCCTTGCACCTTGAGAATGCCTTGAAATGGATGGAACAATGGTGGTGGCGGTGGCTCTATGTTTGGCCGAGATCAAGAGAGCAAGGGAGAGAGTGAGAGAGGTGTAATGTTGTGAAGTGAGTGAATTATGAAGATCTTTAGAATCCTTATGTCATACTTATAGTCATATCTTTCAAGATCCTCATAAATCTTATAGAATCCAAGAAATATCACATAATATCTAAATAAATCTAAATAAAATCAATTTAAGATTTTGGGAAGATTACATAATCTTGTATTTAGACATGTTGGGCCGATTTTGTTAGGATATGGGGAGGGGTCTAGTTGTAACTTATAGTACTTTGCAAAATCTCTAGTAAATCTTTCAAGATTCATAATATCTATGCAATATCTTATGAAATCAAATTAAATCCAAGTAATATCTTATGAAATCTAGTGAAATCCAAGCAAGATCTTTGATGGATATTGTAGGATCTTGTGTATCCTCAAGTACTAGACCATATCTTACTTTAAATCTTCCTAGATTCACCAGTATCTAACAATATCCCATAAGATCCACCAATTAGGCCACATGGCCGATTATGGCATGAGGGGGGGGGGGGTCTCATGGTTGGTTTCTAACTAAATGATTAAGCATTAGTTGTTAAGTAGGAGGTTAAGACTAGATATTAGCATGTAGTGTCTTGTGACGGGTGTTAGGGTATTCGGGTACCCTAATTAGCTTAGAAAAATAAAAACATTGCTTCTAGCAATATTTTGGTGTTCTGGGTAAAGTCCGGTTGTTCGGTTAGATACCGATTCGTTAAAGTGCTAAATTACACTTTTTAGTACCCTTTAAGTACCTTTTTGTATCCCTTTTAATTCCCAACACTTGGGGAAGTATTCTGGATAATAAAACGACATTTCTGCCTAATATTCATATGTTTGAATGCTGAATATAGCTGAATTTAAATAAATTTTGCACTTAAAATGCGTTTCGGATGCTTTTTAGTGCGTATTTTAGCTTTCGGAAGGTCTATATTAAAACCCTTTTATGTATTCTTGGGTTTTAATGCATTCTTGACGTTGGACCTACACCTAAGCTCCAGTTCTAATGTCTGACTGCTTTCTGCAGTTCTGTTGACACGATGTGTCTTACCGGTGAGTTTACTAATATTTTTGACGCAACGCTATCATAACGAAATTCTTGTAGCATATATCATGCATGAATTCACTTGTATGGAATTCAGAAATTTATTTGTCTGGTAAACCAGATCATGCACAGTCGTTTAAGCGCAAATTACTATTCATTTCGTGTACGGAATGTACGGAAAAGTGACGGTTGTCACAGTCTCCCCCCGTTAAAAGAATTTCGTCCCGAAATTCAAGCGATGCCATCGGTTGCAGGGGAGTTGTGAAACCAATATGGTCACTTAGATTCATGATTTGTCTTCACGTTCCCATGAAATCTCTGGGTCATGTCATGAATTCTATCATACTCAAGTAGATCAATCATGACTTTTCTGTATCTTGTGGACTCTTGGTCCATAACCTCAACAGGTTTCTATAGTATTGTGGACTCTTGGTCCAAAACCTCAACAGGTTTCTATAGTATTTCTTGTCGTTTGTCATTGACGTGAATCTTATTTGTGGGAACAACGGCTGTTCCTTAAGTCAGACTCCTCTACAGACTAGACGCATGAATGTGTCGCGATCACTACTGATCTTTTTCTGGGAGCTTCATTTTGTGAGCAATGGTTCTGATCCCTACACCGGGGATTCAACCTTTTCGTTTTACAAAACACACTACGCCTTCTCTAGGCGAGGCTCTCATTTTAGTCATACTTCTTGTCTCAAATTCATACGATTTCTACCGCTCATTGGCGTAATCTTTCTGTATTCTGCAGGCTGTCCTGATATGATCACATATCCGAACGATCTTGCCTCTAGTTTTCCTGGGCCAACTCGGGCCAGTAGATTGTTTATTCTGGTCTCCGTTCAACATGACGGGAATTGACTCATTATGTTCCGTCTAAAGCTTTATAAGAAGCGGTTTAGATGGCGGTGTGATAAATACTGTTGTAGGAAGACTTCACTAAGGGCAAGTGAGTGTTTCGACCTTTCATTAAAGTTTATCACACAAGCACGTATTGTGTTCATACAGGCTGCATCGTTCAGCAGCTCAGTTCATATTCGAGTTCTTACGATCATCGGTGTGCTGCAACCCTTGTGATCAGTAAAGATCGTGCAGCGTTTTCTTTCAGGTAATGATGTCTAGTTTGCGGCGCGTAATTATTGTATCTATTTCAAGGTCTTTTCTCATGATTCCTTAATTCAATGTGCCGCGTACGCAATGTTATGGTCTCGTTGCATCGACGTACAATCGAGACTTTGTCGAGAGACGTCGCATAATTGCAACTCTAGCTCCTTAGCTCTTGGTTGCAGGGTTGGCATGAATTTCGTTCTTATCCACCATGTATCTTAAAGTTCTCCCTTTGCGAACTCGAAATCCGCTTTTCGTCATCATTGCACATAACTGTGCTTTCTCTAAGAGTTGCAAGGTAAATTGCAGCTGTTTGCTCACAACCTTCCTTGGTCGTTGGCCAAATAAGAATGTAGTCAATAAATACATTCGTGATCTATTCAGGTGTGGCTTACACGTTCGTTTCATGAGGTCCATGAATATTGTCGATGCATGTGTCAAGCCAAATGATACGACAAGGATCTCGTAATACTCGAAGCCAGTCCTAAAGGTCGTTTTAGGGATATTTCCTCTTGTATTCACAGTGGAGGACATCATGTCCTTAAGTTGATCTTTGAGTGGTAACTGGAGCCTTACGATTGGCTCATTTATGTCGTCAGTCCTTGGCAAAGGATTCTGATTCTCAATTTTCTGAAGTTTATGTAAAGTGGAGACTACCAACTTTCTCCTTGTCTCCTTAACTAAGGATGCTACGTCCTTAATTTCCTCTGCCTGGCAGCTCTTGCAGTTATATCAGAGGTTCATGCTTCGCTGGTGAAGCTAGTCGGTATGGCGTCATTCGTCACTGGTGCTGCTCCTGGCACGCGATTTATCCTGAACTCCTCTTGTCGCTACAGAGAGGCGTTCCTAGCAAGTCTTCCGAAAAAGCTACTGGGACTTCTTCCATCACGGGGATGTTCTCAGGCTCTGCAGTCTACTCGGAGGCGTTTCTATGACAATTGAGGGATGTCGTAGATCTGCCGCCTTGTGGGGTCTAGCATCCTTGCACCTATTGCAGGAAAGTTTGGGTTTCATCATTCGCAAGAGGGATGCGACTGATTTTCTCATATCAAACGACTTCAGCTCTATACTTGGATTTTTGGTCCATGCTGATTATCATATTATGACTTCGCGAGTCAATAGTAACAGAAGGTTCCGGCCTTCTGAGTCCCTAAATACAATCCTTAATCGCTTCGACTGTTTAAACTAGCCTCCTATATGCCCATTTCTAAAGAATACGGGGCGTCTATTTACTCGAAACTAGGCCCAGCAGTTTCTTATGTTCTAAGCATGTAAGGTTAAAGTCGATGCCAGTATTAATTAAAAGTAGATGCATTAGGTTGGTTAATAGGGAACGTACCCGTAACCGCATCTGGATCCTGGCGTGCTTCACGAGTTTCGATCGTGAAAACCCTTCCTTGCTTGTTTCTTCCTAGGGCAATCTTTCCTAAAGTGCCCTGTTTCACCACATTTGTAGCAACCTGGTATTCTCTTATTTCTCCCATCTGGGTCCTTCGCCCAACAGACATCCTTGTTGTGCCCTTCTTTTCCACACTTTCCGCACGTAGGCCTTAGACATCGACCTTCATGGCGAAAAGTGCATTCCCCGCATCTCGGCTTAGTCCCCGAGTATATTTTACCACCAACCTTATTAGTGGCTCCATCAGTTTTCCTTCCAGGCGGCGGGTTCACTTTCTTTCTTTTGCCTGCTTTAGAACTTCCATAGTTGACTTGGGTGCTCATCTTTAGATTCGAAGACTTCCTCTTCTTATTGCCTGATGACTCCACATGGGTCTCTTTCTTGTTATCCTCAGATTCTGAAAATTTTCCCGCACGTAGAGCTTCTTCAGTAAGGGTGACACTCATATCGATAGCCTCTGCAATGGTTGAGGGCTTTGAGGTAGTAACCATGCTCCTGATCTGAGGTGCAAGTCCCCAAATGAATCGTTCAACCCTTTTGAATTCCGGTTTGACTAAGTAGGGGACGACCCTAGACAAGTCGTGAAATCGTTGGACGTATTCAGAAATCTTCGGTCCATCCATTTTCAAGTTCTAGAACTCCACCTCAATTTTCTGGATTTCAGCCCTAGAACAGTATTTCTTTTCCATCATTTCCTTGAGCTCGTCCCAGCTTAGTGCATAAGCAGCATCCGCACCAAGGGTTTGAACCTGAAGGTTCCACCAGGAGAGTGCGCCATCTACGAATAACCCTGAGATATAAGTAACACTTTGTCGGGGCGAACAGTTACTCATTCTTAGAATGGAGTCAGTCTTTTCTGCCCAACGAACAAATGCAACGGCACCTCCTGTGCCATCAAAATTCAATGGCTTGCAGTCCAGGAATTGTTTATAGGTGCAGCCAGTTGGAGGGTTATTTTCAGTAGTGCCATCGCTGTGCTTAGAGCGGAGGGCTTCATGTCGCGCAATTGCCTGCGAGATGCGTTCTTGCAGCTCGGATTCTGTCCTTGGCAACGTACTGGTGTTTGTGTCTCGCCTGGGCGGCATTCTCTTCTGCCAAAATGGTATGAAGTAGGTTAGACAACATTCCAATTGTCTATGAGATACATAGCACCATAAGCCATTATGTAATTACCCAATTTCACACGTATATATAATCAGTGTATAAGCGAGGAAGCATTTATTGAGCCTTCACATAGGCTTGCCAACTTGGCTTATTGTTTGAAATGAACTCGAGGCTACATCGCCTTGGTCATTCAAGTTTTAGTTATTTCCTGCTACATCGGTTTTTCTTAGGTCTTTAGCCTTACTGGTGCGTATATTTCCCCTTTGATGGGGTTGTTTGTGTGGAGGGGATAGGGAGTGTATCGTCGCTGATTCTTTCTGAATGTCATTCCACCTCTCTTGCTTAAACATCGTTTCCTCACACGTCTCGTATGCCGGTAGAAGTGTCAGTCACGAAGTAGGCTAAGACAGGCTTCCTACTTTCTAACGTGCTAAAGCACTGATCTATGTGTTGTTCTACCAGATGAAGGTGAGGACACCTATGGATTAATTTTGTATGGTTTTCATTAGCTTGACCCGCATAGTCCACCAGGATTTCTGTGCACTACAAGTCGTTATTACGTGGGCCCCCGTAATAATAAATTGTCTTGCACAGTTACCCCAAATTTTCTCTCGTCCAATCAGATGATCAATCAAGGAGGGGACACTACTGTCCTTATACCTCTTTGTCATGGAAAGGACCTTTGCGATGGTCCACGCGCTAACATTCGTTATTGTTATGCGCGTATAGGCACGATGATTAGATGGAATAGGAATAGAGAGAATTCCTAGTAGTTGGAGGGGCACCTTCGAGATGAATACTTCGTCTTCCTTTTCTGGTCAAGTATGTCGTCAATCTTGCTTCACATAATCCGTAGGGATCTCGTCCCGTTGATTGAGAATTCGTTCAAGGTTGCCGCCTCTGCCTCGTCATCATCACCGTAGTTAGGCATCTTCACGATCGAGAGGGAAGAGCAGCCATCTCCTACGAAAGTAAGCTCAGCATCTTGTGTGGTAATCACTCCCAGCCATGAGCTTTGCAAAGGACGCGAGGTCGGTAGCTTCATCGTGCGAGTCACGTACATTAATAGGAGTCGGAGTCGAAAGTATCTCATTCACGTCAATAATCATTCCGTACACTTATTTGTATGTATGTATATCAATAACATATATGCTACTTAGCATAATCAAGCAATTTAATGCATTATATTACGTATAACTCTCGTTTTTGGGGGGTCATTTTGTTTTAGGCAAGTCTAACTCGTGTAGACTGTGCTTTGGTTGGCACCTTATTTTAAAGGTATTCCTCACTAATGTCCTTGCCTTGTCACTTTTTGAAAAGTGTCTGACTTGTGGATCTTGGCGCTTTCGTGAATGCAATGAAAATCTTTTTGTAAAATGTTTTCGTGAGAGAACTCTAGTGATTGTAGTCTAGACTCGAGAAAGAATCCTAGTTCACTACAATCGAAGCTCTGATACCAAACTGTCACACCCTGTCTTTTGCGGAAGCGTATGATGTGTGACTAGCTTGTTATCATTGCATTCAATCGTAATAAACAACTACATGATCAAAACGATGTTCATCCATTCATGAAAATTTGAGTATTACAAACACTTGTTGTTTAAGTTTTCAAAACACGACCTTTGACAAGGTTACAATTCAACAAAAGTGGATGACATCTAAACTTGTAGTCTATTTCTAGTTACGACACTTGCGCCCAAGATCCATCCTGTCACCTGAAATACATGTAATTTTGGAAAACATCAACATAAAGTTGAGCGAGTTCATGCATTTTTGTATTTCACGTTTTTATACTTTGTATGAAAACATAGTATGTGTCATGTATAATTCAAGTCTTTCTTGAGTACTCCACGTACTCAAGTATAATTCCCGTTTTCTTGAGTACCCCACGTACTCAAGTATCATTCAGGTTTTCTTGTGTACCCCACGTTTTAAATGATTGTTTATACAAGGACATTAAGGCATGTGAGGACATATGGAGCACTAGTGTTGGCTCCTTTAAGGCATGTGAGCATATGGAGCATTAGTATTTTCTCCTTTAACTGTGTCGATTACCCTCGACTGTGTCGATTAACCTCGACTGTGTCAATTTCCCTTGACTGTGTCGATTTCCCTCGACTGTGTCGATTAACCTCGACTGTGTCGATTTCCCTCGACTGGGACACCGAAGCACTCAAGTGGTCACATAAGGACCCTGAGTGGGGCTCGGTCGTACCCGTTAGATCTAACCCTCGTCCCTAATTAAGTATTAATGGCATCTCAATATCTAGTTTAAGCTCACATGATCTAGTATTTTCTAGGCTTTTCTTAAAGCTCATCATATTGCACTCACCACGAGTGCTTCTCGTATTCTTTTTTATTCTCAAATCATATTGCACTCGGTTCTCGTTCTCACCAAGAGTGCTTCTTGTATTTTTACCCTTTGTAAAAATTATAATATTTGTAACATGTATTTCACCCCCGAGAGTTATAAAACCAAAAACAGTTAGAGAAAAGGGGGAGCATGAACTCACAACTTTGCGTTCCTGTGCGTCGTAAACTTCACCGGATTTGCTTACTTAACGTCGTAACCTATACGCGTTTTCTTAACGTTAGTCACTAGACTTGCGTCGCACAAGTACAGTCACTCTCTTTTGTGTATAATTTCTTGTGTTAAAAATATTTTATATTTTTAACTAAATGTCTTGCTTATATTATTTTCTCAAAAATAAATATAAGCTTTTTGTATTTTGCACTTTGCACCCGAATTATGTATCTTGTATGTTGTATGCGTATTTTTTTGTATTTTTACTCGTCACGAGTATCTCCAAGTCATATTATTTTTACTCTAAAAATAATATATACCTATTTCACAAAATAATCACATAATCATACAAGCGATAAATATATATTCTAAATATATATTTAACAAGTTTCATTTATGAAAATCCACCTCCGGTATTTGGTATCTTGTACTAAAAATCATGGCGAAGTTTATATTCTGAAAACAAGTTAAAAATATATTTATAAACACTTATCACAAAAATACCACTAAGTGTTATATTTCTTAGAAAAATTTCGCCAGAGTTTCCTCTGTAACTGGAGGTGGCCACGCTTACTAGCGTATCATTTTCCTTTAAAACTTCAACCAATCAATTTCCAATCATCATCAAACTAGTCCAACATAAACATATATCGCAATCACATGAACTTGCAAGTTGTGTAAAAATGTGTAGTAACTCTTCAACACATTTAGTAGGTTTTTCCATCTCTAGAAATAAAGTCGGTTTCTTGGAAAACTTCTTTTTAAAGAACATGAAGTTTTACAACTTCTAGTCGGTTTTTACGAAAATTATTTCTTTGTTAAAACTTTTGTTACACAAGTGTCCACACACTTGTTTGTTCACAAAACACTTCTAGTTTATGGAAGATCCGGCCTTAAAACACGATTTCATCATATACTTGGTTCTTCGAAAATACCACTTGTAGATCTTTAGACCTACTAGTTTAGAACTTCATTTCGTAAGAAAAATCGATTTTACACAAGTTCATGTTTAGTGTGTAGTAGAGTTTCATCATTTAACCCTTTTCATTCTTAACATATTCTATGTCATGTTTCATGAACATGACTAATCCGGGTTAGATGATGATCCGAGCTACCACAACATAGATCGGCACTAAATAATCACCACAAAACAAGTCTTACAAGTTTTACACCATTATATTTCTTTTATCCAACAAGTTCATCATTTTTATAAGACTTTAAACTTTGATCTTATATATTCATGACTTTTATCCGACAAGTCTCTTATTAACCACTCTAAACAAGAACAAGAGGATGTTTTAGAACACTTACTACTAGCTCGAGGCTAGGAAAGAAACTAGACGAAAAATGGGTGGATAAAAGCAAACGGATGAGGTCCTTCAAGTTCCGAGACCACCAAACCTTCTTATATGGCTCCTTGCACCTTGAGAATGCCTTGAAATGGATGGAACAATGGTGGTGGTGGTGGCTCTATGTTTGGCCGAGATCAAGAGAGCAAGGGAGAGAGTGAGAGAGGTGTAATGTTGTGAAGTGAGTGAATTATGAAGATCTTTAGAATCCTTATGTCATACTTATAGTCATATCTTTCAAGATCCTCATAAATCTTATAGAATCCAAGAAATATCACATAATATCTAAATAAATCTAAATAAAATCAATTTAAGATTTTGGAAAGATTACATAATCTTGTATTTAGACATGTTGGGCCGATTTTGTTAGGATATGGGGAGGGGTCTAGTTGTAACTTATAGTACTTTGTAAAATCTCTAGTAAATCTTTCAAGATTCATAATATCTATGCAATATCTTAGGAAATCAAATTAAATCCAAGTAATATCTTATGAAATCTAGTGAAATCCAAGCAAGATCTTTGATGGATATTGTAGGATCTTGTGTATCCTCAAGTACTAGACCATATCTTACTTTAAATCTTCCTAGATTCACCAGTATCTAACAATATCCCATAAGATCCACCAATTAGGCCACATGGCCGATTATGGCATGAGGGGGGGGGGGTCTCATGGTTGGTTTCTAACTAAATGATTAAGCATTAGTTGTTAAGTAGGAGGTTAAGACTAGATATTAGCATGTAGTGTCTTGTGACGGGTGTTAGGGTATTCGGGTACCCTAATTAGCTTAGAAAAATAAAAACATTGCTTCTAGCAATATTTTGGTGTTCCGGGTAAAGTCCGGTTGTTCGGTTAGATACCGATTCGTTAAAGTGCTAAATTACACTTTTTAGTACCCTTTAAGTACCTTTTTGTATCCCTTTTAATTCCTAACACTTGGGGAAGTATTCTGGATAATAAAACGACATTTCTGCCTAATATTCATATGTTTGAATGCTGAATATAGTTGAATTTAAATAAATTTTGCACTTAAAATGCGTTTCGGATGCTTTTTAGTGCGTATTTTAGCTTTCGGAAGGTCTATATTAAAACCCTTGTATGTATTCTTGGGTTTTAATGCATTCTTGACGTTGGACCTACACCTAGGCTCCAGTTCTAATGTCTGACTGCTTTCTGCAGTTCTGTTGACACGATGTGTCTTACCGGTGAGTTTACTAATATTTTTGACGCAACGCTATCATAACGAAATTCTTGTAGCATATATCATGCATGAATTCACTTGTATGGAATTCAGAAATTTATTTGTCTGGTAAACCAGATCATGCACAGTCGTTTAAGCGCAAATTACTGTTCATTTCGTGTACGGAATGTACGGAAAAGTGACGGTTGTCACATAACCGTCACAGCAACTTTTCCGGATATCACCGTTCTCCAAGCAGCAGAAAGAGTGAATATCAAACACACACGCATTTACACGCGCGCGTGTAAGACACGGACAGTAAAAACAACTGACAATGACAGGCTGTCACTCAGTTTACTGTGCTAGTGTCGTTAAAAGTCAAAGGTTTTTAAAAATCTTTACAAAAATCAAAATGAGTCTTCGTCCAGAAGTTTTCTTATTTTTCGCGCCCAAAAGCATTTCCCTCTCATAAGTCCAGTGCTCCACTTATTTGCATAAGTACAACACTACACTGGGGGGACTTGAAGGGGTAAGGTCCCAAAAACCTCATAATAAGTACTTGGGACCATACCACAACCTTGCCCTTTGACCTTTTAACCTTGCGCGGCCGCGCACTGGTCTTACAAAAGGAAAAAATAGTCAGCAGTCTATAGTCGCGCGCCCAAAGGAAATCATAAATCCTTGCGCCTTCTCCCATTAGCAAAGGATGAAAATCCTGAGATAAACATTCCCGCTTAAAATATCCAGATTTGGATATTATTTACCCAGACTTGGGATTTATTTATTCACCTGTCTCCGCACGATAAGGTGCCACACCAGATTACAGCAGTAATCTTCTAGAAGAAATACGATCGTGCACCACCAAGACGGTTATAACCGTCTGGACACGTGTCACCATCTCAGGCATCCCTGAATTCACAACGGAAGCATGCAATTGGAGAGTAATCTCCACTTGATCACTTTACACGTGGCAAATCCCCAGCCTTCGATCTAAACCACGATCCGTGTGCTCTCACGTCGGATCAAGGAACTTAACGGAAGGAAATGTAACCGCTTACGGGGTTAGCATCTTCCGTCAACTTTTCACTAACGGGTTTTCCCGCCTAAAACGACTCCCGACTATAAATATGAAAAACAATCCAGGTATGAATTCAAGTTACACACACTTCTCAAATACTTCTTCTTCTTCATTACCCATACTTATTCTCACACCGGAGTCGGGTCAAGGAGAGAACCCTCTTCTCCTTTTGGCGAGGCTAACGGTGCTCTTTTTTGCAGAGTTCTCGGAGAAGAAGATCTGTTGCACCTGAATCAATCGAGAGGAAACTAACATTTTTATGCGGATTCAAACCCCCTAGATATCTCGGTTCCGACCATTTATCTAGTGTTTCTTCACCTGTAGATACCTGTAGACACAAAATCAAAAAATGATTACTAAACACTTATCAAACAATTAGAATCGGATGGGTACTTGAACAACAAACAGGTGACAGTGTTGACCACAATGATGAACTTTTCAAACTAACTGACTGATTTTTCCAACGAACTGAGGAGCTTTCAAACAATCTGAATTTTTGTTATACGAACTGGAAATCACAAACTATCTTGTGCGAACTGGTGAATTTCAACTCGTACGACCTGGTCCTAACTCAAACGACCTGATTTATGACTTCGTGCAAAGTGAAACTGATGCGAACTGGACACTTTGGTGCGAAGTGGAGTTAACACTTTGTGCTACTTCGTGTGAACTACAATACTATGTAAAACAACTGAAAATGAACTTGAATCTGATTGGACTTTCAAATGTAAAATATTAATAATCACAATTAACTGGGCCGATGGAATATATTGGGCTTCAACCAAACATGCAAATTGCATTCATGAGTTAACACCACAAATCAAACACTAATTGGACCGTTGATATCAACATCTAAATTTTGACTGATGTAGATTGAACAAATGCACAACTGACAAGTCTCTTGAATAATGGGCTGAGAATCACATGACCACGTGATGAATTAAATGGGATTTAATTGATCCGTCAATCTATTATCAATTCAAAAAATTCTATTGGACCTTTACATGAATGTGGCCGACAACATCACATGGATTCGATTAACTGTTATCACTTTTAAAACGCTTTGGACCTGAATTGATGTTTCACACGGTCTGAATCCTTTCAAACGAACTGAACGCCTACAAACGACCTGAATAACCTTTTCATACGACCTAGGTTTATTTCAGGCGAAGTGGAAATTTCACACGAACTAACTTTCAAACGGACTGAATGTTCACACAAAGTGAAATCTCATACGGAGTGAGATTTTGAAACGAACTGAAGGTTTCACACGAAGTGAAAACTCAAACGAACTAAACCTTTGAAACGAACTGTCCTTCTCTTCGTGTGAAAACTCAAACGAACTGAATCATCTCATGCGAACTAAACATAAATCTCAAACAAAGTGAAGCATCTTCGAACGATCTGTAGATGTTTTTGACAGATTTGAACAAGTTTTTGGTAGAATTACGTTCTAATATCTTCAAGGATTGTTCTATAACAAAAACCGAGCACAATGAAGTGTTTTCCGTTCAATTTCGTCCACTAAATCATCGTAGATCTGAGTTTGAAGATTCAGTTCATACAAGATGTATAAACATTCAAACGAACTGGCCAAATTTTCGAAAAATTGATCAAGATTTACTTTGTTTTAAGATCTGAAACTTTCACAGATTGATTAAACCACTGTTTCGAACGTTATATTTCAAAATCAATCCATTTCATCCAGAAAATCTTGTTTAAATTTTGAAAAATCGTGAAGAATGGAGTAGAAACAGAATTTTTTGATGAAAAACAAGCTAAATCGGTAGAACTCTTCCTCCTGAGCTCTGATACCACTTGTAGGATCGAGATACGACCTATACGAGTCGTTCAGAAGAGTTTTAGACCAAAACGAGAGGCGGAATCAGACGTTTCGGTATCGAATTAGCTTGATTTGCATGTAGAAGTAGTTTAACCGTCTTGTTTATTGATATAACACGTTTACAGACCTGTAGACACCTCGGCAGAGCTTCGCTACCGGAAATTGAAAGTTACAAATGAAAACAACAAGTCCACTATTTATACTAAATCCATTTCGTTTGAACAATCATCTCCAGTTCGTACGAACTGGTCCAGTTCGTTTGAACTGACCACTTCGTTTGAACTGGCTTGTTCACATCTGTATCCTGTTAATCTCGAACTGTGTGACTTGTTTCGTCTATTCTATTACACGACTCGATACAAGACGAAGTCGACAGACGTATGCATCAACACCGGGGCAGTTGATGGTTATCCTATCATTCCAGAAAAGTAAATTGCCTTTTATAAACTCATTAGCATATCTAACTAGTTCTATAGCCGTTCGGTAGACGGGTATATTAATAGTATAAAGACAAACAAAATTTGTGAGATAGTTAGATAAGATATAATTTGAAAGCTTTTATTGTTTACGAAGATAAACAAAAAAAAAATCCCAACATTAGTATATAATAGTTTATAATCCACTTTATCAGTTTTTTATCTAAACATTAAGTGTGACGTTTATATTTTTTACTAGTATTAAGCCCCTACGTTGCAGCGGTTGTCATAAAACTGTGTTAAGTAGTAGCAATACTATACCATTGTCAGCGACCACCAACACAGAAAAAGCTCGTAAAAACAAAATAAATAAAAACGGGAAAAAAATAACACCGAGCGAAAAACAGACGTAAAATCTTTGAATCACGCACGCTTGTTGTTGAGAAATTAAACCGAAACGAAAAACATAGAAAAAAATAACTAAGTCCATCCAGGACCCGCGTGTTGGACGACTTGTCAAACGCAGAAAAATAGATGTGACGCGACGGGCCAGTCAAACGGGAAAAAAATATACGAAAAAATGTTGAACTCCACACGCACGTTGCGGTGCGTTAACTCACAAATTTTAGAACGAAACGAAAAACTTGGGAAAAATGAAAAGTATGGTGAACCAAAATTGAAAATAAAAAAGAGTTGGGATTAAATTGCAAAAGATGAAAAACTTTTGGTTAAAAGTAAAAAAAACAAAGGGTCTAAATTGCAAAATTGAAGTTATTTATTAATTTTAGATAAAGATAAGGATAAAAATAAGCGATAACTATATATTAGTTATTAATTAGTATTAATATTAAAATAAATTTATTAAACAAATATAAATAAAATTTATGAGGTTGAAGGAGATAATGACATGTGTCATTATTTGGAGTCTTTTATTATAAGTTAGATTAGATTGTGAGTTTTCCTTATTTTTAATATATTTTTTATAATGAGTTTTCTTTATTTTTTATAATTATATTTTCTGTTATGAGTTTTTCTTATTTTAATAAAGAGTTTGTTTTTTTTAATATTTTGGGGATTGGGTTTGGAGTTGGGCTAGAATATAGATGATATTTTAGACCGTGAGGTATGGTGGGGCGGGGGTTTGGGGCATGAGTTGACACGTGGAGGCCCCCCGCTGCCGAGTGACATGTCCGTGGGGTATGACGGGGCGTGGCATGGCCATGTGTATAAAAATTAAAAAAATCTAAAATTAAAAAATACACACATCATTTAAAAAAAAGCCTACAATTTTATTAAAATTTCCTAAACATTATTACAAAAAAAAAAAAGATTACAAAATAAAAAAAAGCCTAACAAGGATTACAAAATAAAAAAAAAACCTAGAGCGTTAGGTAGATTTTGAAAAGGGCAAGCTTGTCGAACGGCTTGCGCTCCTTGCCCCGGAACTCGATGTCGAACGGCTTGGCCAAACGGTTATAATTTGAATTTTAAATGTACCCCGCTATGACCTAGCCAACAAGCGAATAGGAGCCGGCCACATAGGATCGCTAGCATGCCCCACGCCAGGCCTTAAACTCCCGTCCCTTGGGCCACGCCCAAACCCAAGCCCACCCGGGGTGGTGGCTTGGGCGTTTTCAGCCAACCTACACCCCAACCCCGGCCCCATACCCCATAGTCTTACTTGCTGGGCTCAGAAGGCTAGTTGCTGGGCTGAAGACTATTACACACTGTTGTTGTTGGGTTTTGTGGATCTGGTCAAGTTCTCAAGCTAGAGATTTCTTTTTCCAAAAATTCTAGATCGTTCAACTCTGGTCTTAGTGTTTCATATCATATTAAGATGAAGTGTTCTCATTAATTTAAACCAGAGATCATCATCTTTATTGATTCTCTTTTAAGTTTTTGTTTTGTATTTCAGAAGAGTTTTGTCTTTTTGAACGATTGATCATCATCGTCTAGACTTGACGCCACATGAGAGGATTTATGTTGTCGGAAGATATGCACCTGTCACAAATACAAGATCAAAGTTGCTCCGATGCATCTCATCTACCTCGTTTGTTAAAGAAGGGAATGAGCAAATTAGGTTAGTTTTGTTAATAGCTAATCTACAAGGTTTTAGTTAACATATGAGGGATTTTTGTACATATTTTAATAAGAGAATTCAAAATGGCTATGAAGGTCTACTAATCTGTAATGAAGTTTTAACACATGAGAGTTTTGTAACATAATTGAAAATGACATTGAAGGTCTACTAATCTGTAATGAATGTGTTAACACATGGGAGGTTTTTGTAAAGATAATTTAAAATGGCTATGAATGTGTTTACAAATGAGAGGTTTTTGTAAGAAAAATCAAAATTGCTTCAACTTGAGGTTGTACTTTCTGTGTAATACCTTCAGGACACTTTATCTTTTTATTATTTTTTCAAGTCTTTCATGTTTATCCCATTTCATTACACCACTTGAAAAGAAAATTTACAAAATTAGGAACAGGAAAATGATCATAATACTTACCTTTTTTTATAACTGAAACAACTTACTTACATGGCTTTTAGAGCATTCACATTCAATCCATCATATTTTCACCCTAAATTACACTAAAAACACTACATTTTCTCTCTCATTTTCAATTAAATAATATTTTTTATATCTTTATCATTATCTTTTATCTCTCCTCCACTCACAACCACTTTCAAAATATATTAAAAAATTATAGGGGGTGAACAGTGTCGCCCCAAATATACAGATGAACAGTAACATTTTCTCTCTCCTCCACTCACAACCACTTTTTATACTCTTTGTATTTTAAAAACACCACACACATAATTTAGTTATTTGGATGTGAATGCTCTAAACATAGCACAAATTAAGAGTTAAGTAAAAAATATTAGACCCACCAATTTAAGGAACCAAAAAAATAGGAAGTAAAACCTGTGTAAAATGTTTAAAAGACAAACTATCTTTTATTAAAAACCATTTATAAAACAAATTGCCCCTTTTAAAAAAAAAATTGAAACTTGTGTAAAATGTACAAAAGGCATTATATTTTTTGAAAACCACTAAAAAACCAATTAACATTTTTAAAACAAAATAATATGTAAACTTGTGTAAACATGTAAAAAGCGAAATTACCATATTTAAATAAAACCTTATCCAAATCTTTTATTATTTTTTTTAAGGTTAACAAATTACCAATACACCATTTTCCAGATCCTGTTTAAATAAAAAACTGAAAATATGAAACTTTAATTACATGTTTAAAGATCAAATGTAAACTGAAAAAAAGAAAGTACACAAACTTGAGTTCACCTTCGATTTATCATGTTCGGCATCATCTTCTAAACCTTTTTAAATTAAGATCAGAAAATTTGAACTTTTAATTACAACTTTAAAGATGAGATTGTAAATTTAAAGAAAGAAAATACGTGACTTGAGCCCGCCTTTAGTTTATTATGCTTCGACATCATCTTATAATCCTGTTTACATAAAATCAAAAAATTTGAACTTTTTAAATACATGTTTAAAGATAAGATTGTAAACTAAGTACTTGTACAATGAATGAAAGAAAGTACATGAATACAAGTTCACCTCCGGTTCACCATGCTTCACCGTCATCTTCGTGTCCTTTTTACACCAAATAACAAAAGTTTTTAATTCTTTGTTAAGAGTTTCAAAACTGAAAGTGTAATATGATGGAAAGAGTATATTGGCCAACTGATTTGTGCTTTTTTATGATGATCTTCCATTTAGACAGCAGAGGTATTGTTTTTTTAACCCCATATCTCTTTATATACTTTATAATATGACCCACTACCCTATTTTATAGGAGCCAAGTTAAAAAATCGTGAGCCAGTTTTACCATTTTATGGCGCCTTCAAAGTTCAAAATATGTATTATTTTTAATGGTAAAACATTTCTATACAACTTTTTATATATGTTTAATGAGGTGTTAAAATAGTAATTTGTAAATTCAAAACAAAATAACATTAAATGTTTTAGATTATGTTTTTTTTTCCAATTTTTGCATGTCGTTTTATTAACATTTTCAATATTTTTTTTCCAGGTTTTAAAGCTTCTATCTATTCCGGGAGCTGACATTTTTTCCATATTCTAATTATAAAATGTTTTTTTATGCCTCTCCCTTAGTTATAAAATATTACTTTTACTTTTAATTTTGCAAGTAGAACTATAGTAACTGCAACCTGGAGGTTTTTTGAATTCTGAAAGTTTTTTAGTAATCAGACCGTGGCCCTAAATGTAAGTTCAAATGCAACATGGAATCCATAAAGTTCTGCTTCTAGAAGAAATCTTTCATTTTGAAGGGTTGAGATTTAATCTCTGTTTGATCCGACAGTGGAGATTTCATGTTCCCATTTACTTTAATGGGAACATAAGAATATATAATTATTCTTTTTATTGTCTTGGATTATATATAATATACACATCAAAGATTATATCAAATTTGTTGGGTTGAGTTATAATACAAAAGATTTAAAAATAAGAAGGGTAAGAAGGCACCAAAAAGTGACAAGTGTCCTATGAGTAATTAAATGGAAAGGGTAATTTTGTCTACAAGAGGAAAGAGAATATGCACATGCAAGTCACATGCTATTTCCCCCCTAACTTTTAAACGTCCGTAACTTTTTTATACACCATTTGTTTTAAAAAAAAAAATTATACCATAAAATCGAGCGTTTTTTTATCTTTAATATGAGTACCATATTGTTATATTTTTCAAAAAAATTTCAAAAACCCAGTTGCATATTACACAATGGATGTGATGTAAAACACAATGTAAATTAGATTAAAAGCACAATCAATGACAACAGATAAAGACATAATGGACAACATACTAAAACACAATGAACATAACGTATAACACAATGACGATAACATATAACACAATAAGAATCAGACTAAATAAAAACACAATTGATGACAACAGATAAAAGACACAATTAATGAAAGCAAATAAAAGACACAATGGAGAGCAGATGAAGACACAATGAAAAACAAACTAAAAACACAATACTTAACAAACTAAAACACAATGAACAAGATAATAAAAAAATTGAACAAATTATTAAACCACAATGGCCAACATATTAAAACACAATGAATAACATATTACACAATGGACGTGATGTAAAACACAATGTAAATTAGAATAAAAACACAATCAATGACAACAGATAAAGACACAATGGACAACATACTAAAACACAATGACCATAACGTATAACACAATGGCGATAACATATAACACAATAAGAATCAGACTAAATAAAAACACAATTGATGACAACAGATAAAAGACACAATTAATGACAGCAGATAAAAGACACAATGGATAGCAGATGAAGACACAATGAAAAACAAACTAAAAACACAATACATAACAAACTAAAACACAATGAACAAGATAATAAAAAAATTGAACAAATTATTAAAACACAATGGACAATATATTAAAACACAATGAATAACATATTAAACACAATGACCTGAACTAATAACACAATTTATAGAAAACCCAGATATAACAAAATCTTCATTGTGTCATATATTGTGTTATAGGTTTTTATAAAAACGCAATGGATAGAACTCAAATTAACATTGTGTTATAGGTTTTGATAATAACACAATGTATAGAAACTCTACTAACCAAAACCCAGTTAAAAGACACAATGACCTGAACATTTAACACAATGCCAAAAAACCCAGTAAAAATGAAAATTTTTATTTTATTTTTATATGATAATATGATACTCATATTAAAGATAAAAAAACGCTCGTTATTATGGTGAAAATTTTTTTGAAAAAAAATGTCGTATGAAAAAGTTATGGACGTTTTAAATCGATGGGGGAATTGGCATGTGCCTTGCATGTGGAGAGAGAAAATCCATAAATATAGGATTCCTTTTATGCCCTTCTATTATCTTCTTTTCCCTACAACCAATCTCAACCCTTCAAATCTAAGATCAATGGACTAGAATCCTTCTTACACTTCTTATTTATTTTATCCTTTGTATTTGATCCTAACCCCAAATTTGTTATAGCAATAGCATATTTAATATCCAGTATCAAGTGTTTAGAATTAATTAGTTTGTATTTCCAGTGTAATTTGTTTTATTAAACAGTAATAATTTACTTTTAAAAGTCAACACATTTTACTTTAGATGAATAATTTTACAAGCATGTGACCACGATACTCATTTTTTTTTTTTTGGTCTTTCCTAACAACGAAAGCTATTTGGCTTTACATCTAATATCTGATTAACTTGGCAAGTATAAATGAAATCGATATTCTAATTGTTAAAAGAGTAAATTACGTTTTTGTCCCCTGTGGTTATATCACTTTTACTATATTAGCCCAAAATAAGAATTTTTAACATATCTGCCCCCATGGTCTCTATAACTAACCATTTTGGCCCCTAAGTCTAGAGATCATGGGGGCCAAAATGGTTAGTTATAGAGACCATGGGACCAAAATGGTTACACTTAGGGGCCAAAATGGTTAGTTATAGAGACCATGGGGGCAGATATGTTAAAAATTCTTATTTTGGGCTAATATAGTAAAAGTGATATAAGCACATAGGCCAAAAACGTAATTTATTCCTGTTAAAAAGAATAAAAAAAACCAATTGAATTAATAAATGGGCAGAAAATTTTATTTGACTTTTAAGTAAAGAAAAAAAAAACGTAGTTCAGTTCACACTTCACAGGGAAAGATATGCTTTTAGCATCAAGAGATTGAGGTCATAAAGATGATAAAGTTGACCAAGAAAAGTCAAAAAGGGGCTAAACTTATCTTGTTTGAAAAAAATGTACTAGTCTATGTTCCTTTTCTACATAAGACGAATATCCAATATAGTTAAACCGGACCAGCCGTTGCTGAACTTGTATGATGACACTTACAAATGGTAACATATCTTATGAATAAAGTAAAAGTCGTGTAAAAGGATAATTGTTTTATATAAAAAACTTGAATCCAACTCTGTATTTCACATATAAAAATAAGAGAATTTCACATATACCTTTAGAAACCTATAAATAGGGGTGCAAACGAGCCAAGTCCAGCCCGAGCTCATTTAACATATGAAACCTCAAACTCGAGCTCGACTCGATTGGAGCTTTATTTCTAAAACTCGAGCTCGGCTCGAATGTAATTTTTCAAACTCGAGCTCGACTCGTTTAGTATTTATTAATTAATTAATTTATATTAATTATAATTATTATACATATAATTTAGTTATTTATTATACTTATATAAATGGTAATTATTATTATTATATAAACATATATGCTTACTATATTAATAAAAAAATATATAAACAGAAAGCTCGTTTAAGCTCGCGAGCCGGCTCGAGCTCGATAATTGAAGCTCGGGCTCGTTTACTAAACGAGCTTGTTTTCAGGCTCAGGCTCGATCTCGTTTAAACTCGGCTCGTTCGAGTTTTTTTCATGACGAACTCGAGTAGCTCGGCTCGTTTGCACCCCTACCTATAAACTATCCGTATATGTACTTATCATAAACTTATATATATATATATAGAGAGAGAGAGAGAGAGAGAGTTAGGTTAACGTACAAGAGCCATTATCCTACATTACGTACGCGATCATCTCAGCCGTCAGATCTTCATCCCACATTGAAATCGCATGTTGGTTTTTTGTAACAATTTCGCATGTTGGTTTCTTAACATTCGATTTCATCAAAATTGTCACATGCGAAATTGTTACAAAAAACCAACATGCGATTTCATCAAAATTATCACATGCGATTTCATCCATGCTATTTTATAACATGCGATTTCACATCGCGTGCGTAGCGTACGTTAAGCCATTTTGTACAATACACTTTTTCTATATATCTATATCTATAATCTATAATACTATATTAAGAGAACTGGGTTTTCTACCCTTTTCGTAATTTTGCCATAGGTACAAATCTTGAAGCACCATGTACAAATAAAGCAAACCATTTTAGAGGGGGGAAACTTGGACATTGTCCAAAGTTTTAAGACACTTTGAGGGCAATCTAGACATTTCATCCATGGAATTCATGCCCACTTATGTCTTCCATTAATTGAATTAAAATAAGGAATTAAATTAAGGAATTAAATAAAAGTTTTATAATAATTAAAGGAATTAATTGATTAAATTAAAGGTTAGACATGCAACCTTTGGGATTTTTACACATTTTGAAGCAACATGTACAAGAGAGCCAAGCTATTTTAGAGGGGGTAAACTTGCGCATTGTCCAAAAATTTAAGACACTTTAGGGGCATTTTAGGGATTCCGTCACCTTTATAACCCTTCATCAATTAAAAATTGAATGGCACATTTGTAACCCTTCATCAATTAAAAATTGAATGTCATCGTACACAACCCCTCAATAGAAATCTTGAAGCAATCACCCGTTACAAATTAATCAATTCATGGCAATTCAATTCAATTCTTTAATTCCTTTACTTTGTCTTTTAAGTTTCCCCTCAGTTTCCACTCACCCCTTTTAACATCTGCGCAATGGAAATCAAACACCCATAAATCGGTCCACATATCATGTTCGCTTCTTGTTCCCCCTGTAATTTGGTTTTCATTTTGTTTGTTGTTTAATGATGTGTGTTGATGTTAATTGACCTGGTTTTTCTTTTCTACTCACTATTGATTTGGATGTGGGTGTAAAATTGTAAGGACTGTTTATTCGTCTTTATAATTAACAACTTTACTGATTAAAAGACATTACATTTAACAACATGCATAAAAGCTTTTAACAAAATTTGGGCATGACCCGTCCATAAGACGAGCATACCCCTGTTAAGATTATAATCAAAACTAAATACAAGACTACGGTTTGTATGACAACATACTACTAAAACCAAAACAACAAGTTTTGAAAAGTATGACTACTAACAAGGTTATGCAAAATGAACAAACGTTTGACACAAAACATTAAAGCAAACTAGCGGAAGCGATTGGCATGACATATCAAGAACACGTGCTCGCTCCAATTCTCCAAGTCGCCTAAGATGAGGATTTACCTACATTCACAACAAACTTTTAAAAGTTAATCATAATACTTGATTCGCTTATAACAACATCAATATAATACCATTCGTTCATATTCTTTCATTTCTCTTACACATCCGATTTACCCAACTAGATGGGTTGGCATATGCTCTCATAATGAGATGCAATGGTACACATACGACCCGGTAACATCGGGTTAATTACTTTCAACATAAATCCTTCGTTCCATCCATGAACCGGATTGAACTTCATACATTCTTTATTGCTTTCATGACCACCCGTTCTAAACGAATGGTACCTTATACTTACTCGACTTGTGCATTTCGAACCGGTCGACTTGCATAGCTTATCGTAACCTTCGTTAACATAATCAAACCCACAAGGAGTTTGTTATTCATTTACTATCAACCATATTCATTATAACCAAGATTGTTCATCGTAATTATTAACAAAATTTAAATAAGGTTTTGTATGCAATGGAACATACCTCGGTCTTGCGTGCCTTCCGTTTTCCTAGTGCTTGTACCTTCTTCCTTCACGCCTACATTACAACATTCATTCATTCCTTTAGTTCATCTACTTCATTCTACCATTTTTCCAAGTTACTCATAAATTCATCTCTTAAGCATTTCATCAAACACTTGGTAGGCATCATAATTAAGGAATAAGGTACAAGTCTCTAAAGCACATCTTTACTAGTTCATCATCACCCAACATTCATATTTATTCTAATTTTGCATAATTAATTCCTCCTACATCAATTTATCTAACATTCAAGCGTTACAAACTAGATCATATATCAAGATAACATACAATCACAATCATTATGATCTTCTTAATCATAACACAATTTCACAAAGTGGGTTTTCACTACAATCTTTCATGCAACCTAAAATCACACATGATTCTTGTCCTAGGAAGCAATTCTAACTCAGATTTCCCACAATAGATACAAGAAATCACATTTGGGTTTAACCCCTTACTCTAAAATTCATCTTTTCAGAAAATTAAACTTACCACTTCACTATGTATGCATAGATAATCGATAAACTTGAGACATGCAACTGATTAGACTTGAATTTCTTGATCAATTGAGTGGATTAGCAAGGGCAAGGGTTTTCACCCTGCTTCTTCTGTTCGATCGATCCCAGGTACGCACCCAGGGGTGTGTTTTTGGGTTTCTACCTTTTAATTCCCTAGCTAATAAAACTTTTCACATTACACCCCTCCAAGTTTAATAAGTATCTAATTCAAGCATTTTTCCAACATTAACTTATATCTTATCATAACCCGTCAACTAAGTTAGTTTATTTGTTCACTTTCATTATTTTAATATTAACCGATTTATGGGGCGTTACAAGTCTACCCCCCCTTAAAAGAGGTTTCGTCCCCGAAACCTGGGTACATAACAAATTTAAAGTGCACATACCAAACAGAAAAGGATAGTGCTTCCTCATTTCATCTTCCGCTTCCCATGTGAGTTCCGACCCCTTTCGGTGTTGCCATTGAACCAACACTTGTCTAACAGCTTTGTTGCGGAGATTCTTCACCTTGACGTCTTTAATGGCTATTGGTCTTTCGACATAATTCAACCCCTCTTTCAACTCGATGTCATCGAGAGGTACTAATGTTGTTTCGTCCGCAAGACACTTTCTCAACTGTGACACGTGGAAGGTATTATGAATCCCGTCTAGAGTAGGCGGTAATTCTAATCGATATGCAACCCTTCCAACTCGAGCCAAGATTTTGAACGGTCCAATATATCGAGGACCTAATTTGCCCCGTTTGCGAAAACGGATTATACCCTTCCATGGGGACACTTTCAGCAGAACGAAATCTCCGGCTTGAAATTCAATAGGTCGCCTTTTCTTGTTTGCGTAAGCTTTTTGCCGATCCTGGGCTGCTTTCAGTCGAGCTCTTACCAATTTTATCTTTTCATTTGTTACTGCTATTAGATCACTTGGCGCAAGCTCTCTTTGCCCCACTTCACCCCAACATACGGGAGTTCTACATTTTCTCCCGTACAGTAGTTCATAAGGAGCCATTTTAATGTCACTATGGTAACTATTATTATAAGAGAATTCCACTAGGGGTAGATGGTCATCCCAGTTTCCCCCAAAATCTAAGGCACACGCTCTTAACATATCGACAAGCGTTTGAATGGTTCTTTCTGACTGACCGTCAGTCTGAGGGTGGTAGGCGGTGCTTATGTGAAGTTTCGTGCCCACACTCTCGTGAAACTTTTGCCAATAACGAGAGGTGAATCTAGTATCCCGATCCGAGACGATTGACACGGGCACTCCGTGTCGAGATACGATCTCATTCATATATATTTCTGCCATTTTCTCGGAAGAGTAAGCCTCTTTGATGGGTAGAAAATGAGCGCTTTTCGTAAGTCGATCTACGATTACCCATATTGTATCATGCCCCTTTTTCGTTCTAGGAAGCTTGGTTACCAAATCCATCGTTAGTTCCTCCCATTTCCATACCGGGATCTCTAAAGGTTGCAACTCCCCGTATGGTTTTTGATGCTCTGCTTTCACTTGGGAACATGTTAAGCATTTCGCGACATACTTAACGATATCACGTTTCATGCCCGACCACCAATAATTGGTCTTCAAGTCCTGATACATCTTTGTAGCCCCGGGGTGAACCGAATACCGTGACTTATGAGCTTCTTCAAGTAACGCAGTCTTGACTTCACAGAAACGAGGTATCCAAATTCGGCCGAATCTCGTCTTGAGTCCGATCGAATTTTCTTCTAATTTATCGGTTACACCTTTCAATCTTTCTTTCTTTAAGTCTTCCGCTCCAAGCGACTTTATTTGGGACTCACGTATCGTCTCGAGTAATCGTGGCGTAACTATCATCTTCATGGATTTTACTCGAATGGGAGACGGATACTCTTTTCGGCTTAACGCGTCGGCTACCACATTCCCTTTTCCCGGGTGATAAAGGATATCACAATCGTAATCTTTGATAAGTTCTAACCACCTCCGTTGCCTCATATTTAAGTCTTTCTGCTCAAAGAAATATTTAAGGCTTTTGTGATCCGAGTAAATTGTGCATTTCACGCCATATAGATAATGCCTCCAAATTTTTAAGGCAAATATTACCGCTGCCAATTCCAAATCGTGTGTTGGGTAGTTTACTTCATGCAGTTTCAATTGTCGTGAAGCATATGCGATAACCCTTCCCCTTTGCATCAAAACGCAACCTAAACCCTGGTGTGACGCGTCTGAATAGACCACCAGGTCTTCAGTCCCGTCTGGTAATGTCAAGACCGGGGGACATGATAATTTCTCTTTTAGTACTCGAAAGGCTTCCTCCTGTTCTTTACCCCACACAAACTTCTCTTTCTTCCTCGTCAGTTTTGTTAAGCGTAAAGCTATCTTCAAAAAATCCTGTATGAACCTTCTGTAATATCCCGCGAGGCCTAGAAAACTTCTTATTTCAGTCGGGTTCTTCGGAGGAACCCATTTCATTACGGCATCGATCTTTGACGGATCTACTAAGACACCCTCCGAATTGATCACATGACCCAGAAACTGCACCTCTCTGAGCCAAAAGGCGCATTTTGAAAATTTCGCTTAAAGTTTCTCTTTACGGAGAACTTCAAGTACTTCACGCAAGTGTCTTGCATGTTCGGCCTTGCTTCGCGAGTAGACTAGAATATCATCTATGAACACAATCACAGATTTATCTAACATGGGTCGGCATACCCGGTTCATAAGATCCATAAACGCAGCCGGCGCATTGGTCAATCCGAAAGACATGACTAAAAGACATGACTAAAAATTCATAATACCCGGTTCATAAGATCCATAAACGCAGCCGGCGCATTGTCCAAAGCTTTAAGACACTTTGAGGGCAATCTAGACATTTCATCCATAGAATTCATGCCCACTTATGTCTTCCACTAATTGAATTAAATTAAGGAATTAAATAAAAATTTTATGATAATTAAAGGTATTAATTGATTAAATTAAAGGTTAGACATGCAACCTTTGGGATTTTCATGATTTAATAATACGTATAAATATAAATAATCTATACTACCTTATTTAGAGAACTAGGATTTTTACCCTTTTATTAATTTTACTTTGTGTACACATTTTGAAGCAACATGTACAAGAGAGCCAAACTATTTTAGAGGGGGTAAACTTGCGCATTTCCCAAAAATTTAAGACACTTTAGGGGCATTTTAGTGACTTAAGCATCTTTGTAACCTATAATTAAGATAAATGTATAAAAATTTTCATAAGTACTACTCATCAATATTTTATGATTATCAGATAAATGTATAAAATTAATAATATTTCAAGCATATGTTTATATAACAAGTGATCCAAACCAAACTCCTCGTGGAGTTGAAAACTTTAAAAGATAAACCAGGTGAAACAAACTATGCAAACTACAGGCCAACAACGATTACACCTTAACTTTAGGTTTCATTTATGATACTGATTTCCAGTTAATTTTATTCAGTTCTAGGTGATATGTTATATTTGTTCTTTCATCCAACCATTGTTACGCATTTCAAGTTAATTTATCATAACTCCAATGTTTCGTTTTGTAAGATAAGACTGACATGTTGGGTTTTGTAACTAACAAACTTCATACTCAAAAGTCCACATTTATAATACATATTATAAATGAATATGATATCAGTCGGGATACCCGCCGCAACGCGCGGGCTTTCCCACTATATATATATATATATATATATATATATATACATACACCCATCATGTGGAAGGTTCAAATAAGAAGAAATTTTTTGTAAGAAGAAAAAAGAATAAGTTTCAACCAATAAGAATGTTTCATTTTACTTCATGTAATATTTTTATTTAATTTTAATGTAAGGGTATATTTGTAAACTTACATAGATTATTAATTTCTAGTCTTCATTTTTAATAGCTAACTACATTAAATTTGTAACTTATTTTCAAAATATATATTTTTTCAAAAAATAAAAAAAATTAGAGTATATGACATATTAATAGGTGTGTAGGATAAATTACGAGTTCTGTATGATAAATTTAAGTATGTGTAAGATAATTTTTGAAATGTGTAGGATAACTTTTAATGTGTGTAGGCAATGAAAATTAGTGTAGAGAATAATATTCTTTATGAGTAATTATTTACTTAAAATTTTAATAAATAAGATGAAAGATTAACTACTTAATGTTTTACAATTATACCATTTTTTCTTTTTCTTCTCAAATGAACCTCCCCATACCCATCATAAACTACTATCCATATATGTACTTATCATAAACTTAAAATATATATATATATATATACCCATCCTAAACTTGTGTTGATATATTAAGTTTTTTTAACAGCAAATTTGAATCATTGATGGTAGAGGTGCACAAACCGGTTAATTTTAATAACCGGTTCGGTTAACCAGTTATACCGGTTAATTTGACTTTTTGACTTTAACCGGTTAATGCTTTAACCGGTTATTACTTTAACCGGTTATTTTCGGTTATTAACCGGTTTTTTTTTTGCCTTTTTTTTATTTTTTCGGTTAACCAGTCTATCGGTTAAAAAACCGGTTTAAAAAAACCGGTTAATAACCGGTTATTATACTAAACACTTATAACCGGTTACTAACCTACGGTTAAAAATAACCACTAACCGGTTATTCCTAAATCGGTTATTAACCGGTTACGGTTTCGGTTAATAACCGGTTACGGTTAATTAACCGGTTATTTTGTGCATCTTTAATTGACAAACCACTGGAGTATAATTGTGCCCAAATGACAAATAATCCATACTAGAGATGGGCTTTTTTCCTAAATACCTGTACCCATACCGATTTTAGATATTCGGGATGGGCTTTTTTTCCCAAATACATGTACCCGTACAGGTAAAAACGGGTACTGGTACCGAATTTTATATATACCTTTAAAAGTTTTTTTTTTATATTATATTTTATTTCGTATTATGGTATTTATAGTACTCGTATTGATTTTACTACCTATATGGAGTCGTATCGTATTGGTACTCGTACCAATGTTACCTATTTGGTACTCATACTACATTGGTACTTATGTCAATTTTACCTATTTAATACCCGTACGAGTGCTCAAAAACTAAATAAAAACAAAATGGTACTAAAGCGGGTACCGTATCGAAATACCCGTACCAATACATGTACCTGTACTCGTATCGTACCAATATATTTGGTACGGTATTTGGTACCCATTTTTGTTCAAATTCGGTATCGGTATCGGTATTTTCGGTACCGGTACGGGTACTGTACCAATCTCATCCCTAATTCATACTACTTATTTCCAAATTCTTACCTAACTTACATCGTTACCAGTAACCATCGTAACTTCTAAAATTTTGGTGTTTTGACGTATTGATAATTTTTTTTATTTTTTTAAATTAGTATTTTTATGTTAAAAGTAATTAGTTTGTAGTAGTTTTAGAAATAAATGTAAAAATAATTTATTGTTTATGGTAAATTT
>JARYGA010044269.1:0-21285 GCA_030545235.1 Helianthus tuberosus | reverse complement strand
AAATGGACCTCTGTTGTGCCACGCGCCAGAGAGGGGGAGGATTGGCGCGGCACGCGAGGCAGCCATTTTCCAAAGTCTTTTGTTTGTTTGCAAGATCAGTCCCTCCACTTTCTGAACTCGAATATCTGACATTTTCAGCATGATGGGTCAACATAGTCAGGTCTGGGATGTTCTAGGGAGTGGGAACATGCATTCATAAGTTTTGGATGTATTGAAAAAGTCTCTCGATTGAAGAATTACCATATTTACACTTTTGACCCTTTTCTTGGAAATTTCAATTTACGTCACAAGATTTAACCGGAACATTATGAAATCTTTATCAGATATTCATGAGAGTATAATAATACATTACAAAGCTTCGGGAATGTTAAAAGGTCACTCAGAGGTAAGAATTAACATGTTGACACTTTTAACCCCTGTGTTTCGTAACTTTTGATTTTTAAGCACCAACGGCTTCTTGCGTCCGTCAATTTATTCAATCACGAATACAAACATTATATAAGGTCATTCAGAGGTACAAGTTTGGCATGCTGACACTTTTGGTCCTTCTATTTACATCTTTACACTGTTTGGCAACTTTAGTCCTTTAAAGTTATCTTTTAACATGATCAGGGTTTATGACACGTGTCACCACTATATTGGACATGATTTTGCGAGGTGTTACAGTTATGGTAGATGTGGAGATGTCGACGGGTTGGGTTCCATAGTATTTATTTGAACAAAAGGTAGTCAGAAGTTATTCGGTTACAGGTTTCGCTTAAGGACGCGGTTTGAGGCGTTAGCTCATTGACTTGGAAGTTTGCAACCGGTGAGTTCTAATCCCCTTTTTCTTAACTATTTTTGGGGCTAGCATACATGCTTTTCACATGTTTTCATACGTGCTACAAGTTTAATATATTAATGAGTCTTGCGATTAAAATGTTTTCCCACGAACAAAGTTTTTATACGACGTAGTGATTAATCGGGCTATATTAGTCCAGCATAAGCGTATGACATTTTGTTTATTTATGTAGAGGTCGTATAGGGATGGGGCGTTGTAGGTGACGATATTAAAAGTACAACTTGTGTTATGATAAATTTTATTCTATCATAGGTTTCGAACTTTAGTGGTAGTGAGATTATGAAGGTAGTAGTTGCCGAGTAGTTGATGTGCTATTAACATTGTATGTGTATATGTGACTTATGTGAATTAGCATCCTTGAGGTGCTTGATGTCGGTTACTCGTGATGGCAGCGTTACCTTTGGGGTGGCGTCAGGTCACGAGCTGTTGGTTACTTGTGATGGCGGTGTTACCTTTGGGGTGGCGTCAGGTCACAAGATGCGGGTTACTCGTGATGGCGGCGTTACCTTCGGGGTGACGTCAGGTCATGAGAAACACCCTTGAGGTGTTTAGATGATTAGCCCTAGTGGCAACGACGGACCCTTCGGGGTTAATATGTGGGTGACGGACTCTTCGGAGTCAAATTGGAGGAGACGAAACCCTGACGAGGGAAAATGATGATAGCCTATGGGCAACAAATGATGTGTTAGGTTCCCACCTTATGTGCTTATGTGTTTCACGCTAGTTAAATGGTGGGTATGTGATAATTATTTGTGCAGTTGATGAGTGATGTCAAATGATGCGGGTGACGAATGATGTTCTATTATACAATTGTCGAGTGATGTTAAACCATGTAGTCGACAGACGAGGATAAGTTACAATTGAATTTTAGGACATTAGTTGTTATGTCCTAGATACATATTGGTTTGGTTAATCGTCCTATGAATTAAGATGCATATCGGGTCGTCCTTTGATGTTTAAGTGATCTGACCCAAATCGGAAAGGATTACTTGTAGGATGATTGGGCCTAAGATATGGGTAGAGTTTTGGTTTACGGGTTAGACCCGTTAAACTTTAGAGATGATGTTAGTCCCGTAGAACGGATTTTTCAATGATATCAAACAACACCAAGTTTGTGCGGAATCCAAACTTGATGTGATTCAAGAATAAACACTAAAAATACGAAATACGAAGAACACAACGAATCACCTTTAAACACTTGCACACGATTCTATTACTATCAACTAGCAAAACCGTCTAGTACAAGTGCTCACAAACAATCGCCTTCCTCTAACTCTCTCTAGGAATTCTGTAACAATGAGGTTCAAACCCTAAAACAAGTTAGAAACTTGTTTATATACTCAACCAAGCCCACTTCCCTACATGGGCTTCCCTTGGGCCTGCTTGGCCCACATGGCCTAAAGCTTAGCCCAAGTGACCTATAAAGGTCCAAAACCTAATACTAACTAAACCGGTAAAGCCCAGTTCATAACCATAGCCCGTTGTATTAATTTGATGCGTCAGTCTCACACTTTGGGGCCTAACAATCTCCCCCTAGACTGATGCCATCAAATTGTCTTCATAACTTGAATTCAGCAACGTCTTCAACGAAATCTATGGTTGTCGCTATGCTGCAGATGTTGTGGAAGTTTTTGACTTCTGAACTCTCAGCACTGGGTCTCTTTCTTCATGATTTTGTGGTTAGCTTCATATCAGGATCACGATCAGCATTTGCTCGAAAATCTTGTCAAAAAGAATGTGAGAGGAGGATTCTCAACAACTCTTTTCTTCTTCAATCTTTTTCTTTCAAGCAGGTTCACGGTACTTCTTCAAATGCACTTTCACTGTCAGACGACGTTTCGTATCCGGTTCTTCTGACTCAGGTACATCTTGTTGTTGTGATGCTTCAGGCTTCTTCAGCAACTAATAGCATCTCAGTCTTTGTCAACCCCTGTTCTTGATTGAAATCAAGTTCTGCACATGCTCACAAACTCATAAGCAAACATTTCTTAAGCAACAGGGAGAGTACCACATGAACACTAGGTACATGAAATTTCACAATTTAAATTCTTTTAACTTTTGATGATCAGTCAAATCTTCAAGAACGGTTATATTTTTAATTTTTAAGAAAACAAATAAAAACTCTATTTTTGGATTTTTGGTTTTATAGAAAAGCAAGACACTATTTTTGTATTTTTGAATTTTTCTATTTTTAATATTAAAAACTAGAAACAAATAAAAACTCAAAATATAAACAACTACCATAATATACAATTACAATTGCAATGGGATCAAAATTCGTTCTCAAGCAGACTAAGGAACACTTTTCAGTACGAGCCTAATCAAACTGGTCTATGCGATTGCCAATATTTTGTCCACTTAAACTTTAACGCTCAACTTTCAATTTTTCAACTTCGTGATATGCTTTAGGTAATATTATACTATTATACCCGTGTGTCCCATTCCAAGGCATACCCCCGCGATCAAGGTAAGCACAACGATTCATCGTAGTAGGTGAGTATACTGATGTCATCCTTTAAGATATCCTGACTGTATCTAGGTCTGCATATAATCTGTTTTATCATGTTTGATTTCTTAACAATGAACATCCCAATAAATACTAATCAAATCCTAGAAATATAAACAGCACACTCTATCATGCAAGTATCTTCCCTACCACATATTTCACAAGTCCAATCCAGATTTCTGAAATCTTAACTGGGAATAGGTTGAGAAGAGAACAGAATAGATCTTTTGCAGAGATGGTATAATATACAGATCAAATGAGTTTTTCTCAGTTTGATATAGGTTTCTTGGGTTTCTTTTGGGCACTTGAGGGCCTCTTTCGGGTGTATTAGATCTATAGCGCGACAACGTACAGCTAGGTCAGCATGTATCTGGATGCAGCAGAAGCTGTCGTTGCCTAGCACCTCCAGGTCAGCATATATCTGGATGCAGCAGAGGAGGTACACGACTTTTTTTCAGAGAAGATTTCAGAATCAGATCAAAATTGTGTGTATCGGGACAACATACAGACATTCAAATAGAAATGAGCTAATTCCAAGTGACTTTCTTTCCTGGGTTCATGTACAATTTTAGTTCTGAACAGAAGAACAGCCAAGATATCCCCGGATGATTCAACAATATAAAGACCCGAAACCTCAGATGTTGGCTATCTATCAACGCAGGATTTAAGACCATAAAATCATACGCCGTTGGTATGTTACCCACATGGTACATAGTTCGTCATGTTTATATCACTTAGTATCTTTTATCATGTTGAGCGTCAAGCCTATCGACATATCGTAGTAGATCCTAGTCTTTTCAGCTATGGCACCTTACATGTGTTAGTCAAACCCTTTAACACGAACATTTATTTCACTTCCTATATCATGCAATCTTTCTTTTTGGCTTTTTCATTTTCTAATGTTTTTGTATTTTTCTCATTTTCTCCCCCTAAAACAATGCATATATATACAGCAAACCCTTTTTGTGTTTTTCTTTTTCTGAGTTTTCTCCCCCTTAAACTCTATATCTATCTATATGTTCCTCTCCCCCCCCCCTAAATTTGTGCATAAATCTTGTATTTTTGCGCAAATTTACCATTTACTAGAGAAAGGACACTTTATATACAAAATAATGAACTAAGAAAGAGAAAAAATATTTTTGGTTAACCGTTCCATCATTAGATTGAAGACTAATCAAATTCAAATCAAAGTACTGAATTTAAACGGTACCTTTTGCTGATCATTATCTTACTTCTGTTATCTCCTCCAAAGGAAACATATCATCTGTAAAAAAAATTTGAACTTTTTGCAACAGTGAAATGTTACCCGTTTTTTATCTCTGGAACAACCGCTATCAACATTCCAGAGATTGTCAACAGCTCCTCCTTAGTTGTTCCTGAAAGGTAAGGAGATTAGTAAGACATGGGTACCCAGGCCATCGTGGTCCTGGGATTTCCTGAAGCATCAAAATAAGACACTTCCTTTAAACACAAGTCCCCTTTTGTCTCAAGGATTGGAGACGTCGCTGCTTTGGATTTGGGTTTCCAAATCTGTCTTGGTTTAACAAACGTATTTGTTGCCTTCGGTTGAGCAACTCTAGCTGTTTCAGGTTTGTTAGTTTTAGAAACACGTTTTTGTTCCTGAACAGCCTTGCGTTTGTTTTTAGCAGCGTTCCAATCCCCATCAGATGGTTTAACCTTGGGATTCACATTCTTCATTGCCTTAGGTGATGATACCTTCATCGGCTTGGAATGGTAGTTATCCTTTGATGTAACCCTCTGATTTTGCATATAATAGGGTACATAGGGACGATGTGTGCAATTTCGAGCAATGTGACCAGCAATGCCGCAATTGAAGCATGTTTGTCTCTTCATGTAGAAAGCATTCTGATAAGTTGGATTTGCTCTTGCAGGCCCTGAAGGACGAACCGGTCCTTTCTGTGCTTGTTTGTGTTGCACATTTCCTGCAGACGAAGATGAATTTGGGTGCCTGTACTTGTCGTTTGCAGGGGCCTTCTGTGGTGGAGATTTCCTTTGATTCTTCTTGTTTTCCTTAGACTGCAAGTCTTGTTCAGAAATCTCACCAGTCTTTCTGAAACCCTTGTTAGCACAGTCAAATGCATATTTCTCACATTTGCCATTACAGACTGGCTTAACAAAGACATTTTTCACATTACGGGCCTTTTGAGGACTATTGCTGCCCGTTGAGGACTGTGGAGAGCCTGCTCGTCTGTGATGTTTAGGCTTCTTATTTCCGCATCCTTTACCTGCTCGCTTCATCTCTTGTTGCTTGATCTGAACCTCTTCATTACTAACAGAAGGTTCAGATTGTTCAGCTTGCGCACTTGGAGCCTTGTTCACGTCAGTCTTCTCTTCATCCTTTATGTCATCAGCTTTGACAGAATAGAGAGTTCTGGTTTGTTGAATGAAATACCAGAAACTTTAGCAGAAACTTCAGCTTTAGAATTAGATGGTTCAGCTGGCTCATTCGTTTCGTTTGCCATTTCAGTCTCTGTTACACAAGCATCAACGTTTTCGCCCAAACCATCAGGCCGGAAATTAATCATAGAGCGAAAAACCTTAAAAAAATCAAACGTCGAAATAGAGTCTGGATTAGGTTCATTTATTAAATTTTCAGAAGAATTAGACTCTGATGCTTGTTCATCCCCAACTACATTTTCAACTTTTACTTCAACTACTTCATCTGCAGGGGAAGACGAAGCATTAGGATCAAAAGTACCCTTTGAAACAAAATTTATTTGAGTAGACTTCTGTTTCTCAATTGGTCTGTCATTAAAAGAAGACTTATTGTTTTTGGGACCATAAGTCATTTGACTTTCATTCATCATCTCCTCCTCAGTCATAGGTAAATAAGTATAATTGTCATTATAAGGAGGAGGAGCCTGATTAAAACCCAAACCACACCCTTTCTTTTTCTTGTATGCGAGCTGTTGATCACACAAGTTTTTAACTAGTTTGCTGGAAGAATCATATTTCTTAATATTAAATTCATTTATTTGATATCTATCTCTGATATCTTCCAGTTCCTTAGTTAAAATGCATACTTTCTCCTGGGCTTCTAAAAAATGGGCTGTTTTTACACTTACATCATCTTTGAGTTTGATGATGTCTTTTCGCTGAGCCTCAATCTTTTCTTTATAAAGTTTTTCATTTTTCGATAAAGTAAAGTTTTTATTTTTAATCTCTTGATAGTCTGGAATTAGCTCAGCGTTGTGTATTCTATAAGCTTCAACCCTTTCTCTACACTCAGGAGTGCAGAAAACAGAAAGTATCTCTTCACGAGTAATTTCTTGAGCCGCGGGTTTGTGAAACACAAATGCCATAATTTCAGCGGGTAGTTGACACTTTTGTTCTTCTCCTCTAAACACAAACCAAACGAGAACCCGTGTACTCGCTAACTCAAACCCTTTGTATGCGAATTAACCCGCTTTCTGAACCGCACCTCAAAACCTGTCAAAACTTGTCACAAACCAAACAAACAAAATTTTTTTTTAATAATTTATAAAAGTATACTTATTATTATTATTATTATTATTAATAAAATAAATCCTAATAAAAACAGAATTCTAAAGGTCCAATCTGCTTATTCCTTTTCTTTTCTTTACTCGACAGTGACAGTTGTCGCAAAAGTGTCACAAAAATTCTTGTGCTTCTTCCTCGTTTAACCCGTACCAAAACCCTAATATTCAAAAGTTTAGCCGCCAAACTTTCTTTTCTCTATTTCAATATGTGCTGCAAGTTTAAAACGGACAACTAATGAATGATGGTGATTATGGTGATAGACGGAGATGGTAACCGGAGGTCGTCGGGAGTTAAACGGAGGTGGTTGCCGGAGATATGATGGCCGGTGAATGGCGAGGTGGAGTTGCAGGTGGTGAATATGATAATGACGACAACGGTGGAGTTGAAACCGTAACTCGAAACCGTGGTTGCGACTCGAAAATGAATGACTCGAGACCTCAGTCGAAACAATTGTTGCGACTCGAGACCTTGAAACCGTGAAGAGTCGAGACCGTTTGAAAAATGTGAAGTCGAAACCGTGATTGCGACTCGAGACGGTGAAGCTTGCAACTCGAGACCGTGTGAGGGTGATGAGTCGAGACTGTGATGATGATGATGATGAGTCGAGACCGGCGATGAAGATGAGTCGAGACCTCAGTGAAGATGAGTCGAGACCGTGGAAGTGATGACTCGAGACTAGGAAGATGATGACTCGAGACTGCTGAGAAGATGTTTCTTGTTGCGACTCAAATGATTCAACAGATTGATTGGCGAGACAGCTGTTTTCTCAAAGCAAAATCAATTTTCCTAAAATAAAGGAAACGAAATATCGTGAAAGAAGGAGTTTTAAAATCTTTTAAAACTTTTCCAAAAATTTGACTTATTTTTCGGATATTTTTCAAATTTTTGAAAAACACAAAAGATTTTTTTTTTAATCCTTTAACATCTTTTCAAAAACAATCAAAAAGCAAAATATAGTGATTTTTGATGAAATTCCGATGAACACTACGAAGAACGCAAAGAACACCGAACCAAAAATAACGAAAATCTTGAATCTTTGATATCACACCGAGCCTAGAAATAGGTTCTAATGGCGCTGATACCACTTGTTAGTCCCGTAGAACGGATCTTTCAATGATATCAAACAACACCAAGTTTGTGCGGAATCCAAACTTGATGTGATTCAAGAATAAACACAAAAAATACGAAATACGAAGAACACAACGAATCACCTTTAAACACTTGCACACGATTCTATTACTATCAACTAGCAAAACCGTCTAGTACAAGTGCTCACAAACAATCGCCTTCCTCTAGCTCTCTCTAGGAATTCTGTAACAATGAGGTTCAAACCCTAAAACAAGTTAGAAAGTTGTTTATATACTCAGCCAAGCCCACTTCCCTACATGGGCTTCCCTTGGGCCTGCTTGGCCCACATGGCCTAAAGCTTAGCCCAAGTGACCTATAAAGGTCCAAAACCTAATACTAACTAACCCGGTAAAGCCCAGTTCGTAACCATAGCCCGTTGTATTAATTTGATGCGTCAGTCTCACACTTTGGGGCCTAACAGATGATGTTAACGTAATTTATTAAACGTTGGTGTTTTTGCAAATGTGGTGTTTTGGTTTTCAAATAAAGCGTTTACGATGTGTTTTCAAAGCTTTAACTTAAACTATTAGAACCCACTCAGCGTAGCTAACTTTTACATGTATGCTAGATTGTTTTGCAGGTGTGTGATTCGAGTCAGTGTTGCTCTTGGCCAGCGGATGAGATTACTTGTGTTAGGGTGGAAGGCATTCAGTTTGTTAAAGGCTAAATAACATTTTGAGTTTAAATAAATTATGTTTTGTTTTTTTAATTGAAAATGTATCGCTGCGTATTTCGAGTAAAGTCTTATTTTTAAACATTACACTGTAATGTGACCCGACGGTAAGGTGCCCGGTTTGGGGGCCTTATAGCTTTGAATCTGACTGGTACACTCGGTAAATGCCTGATATTCGAAAAGCAACCCCAAAATCACCCGAATGGAGATTGAGTACGGACGATACTTATCCAAACCTGCATAAACAAAAACAAACAAAACCAAAGCAGTACCGACTCTAAAAAAACGACTCAAACGATACTAACTTAGACTCAATATACAAACACTACGACTCTATACAAACTCTATGAAACCTCCCCTCACTGGAATTTAATCAGGAGGTTTCTCCTTTATCCAACCCGTTTAATTTTAATTGATCATCATTGTTTATTAAAAAACCAATGATGAAACTATAAAATATCTTAAGACATGCAAATGGGTCGCGCCACCAAAATTTATATTTACCTGGACCAAACCTGATATGTGACATGTAATGAGGAGAATGGTTTTCTGTGCACCTCAATGATCCATTATGCTTCCTTTTGTACCATCTCTGCACCCTCAGACTATGTTGATCCAAGTTTCTCCGTGCCTTCTCCCATGTTAGTAACTGTGGTGGTGATTCATCTTCTAACTTCTCTACGGGCCGACTATCCAACTCTTCAGCCACTTCCTCTTCTACGTTCGGTGTATATTTGATCTCTATGGTCGGTTTCTCTTCAAGTAATGTTTCTAAATAAGTAAGATCACCAACCGGGTCAAATTCTTCATCTTCAAGAGTTGGCAAACCTACCAACTCATCACCAAACTCCTCCACCCAAGATGGTATATGCTCTTCAGTCTTCCCATTATCCATCTTGTCTAGTGGCTCACAAATATCTTCTCTTTGGGTTGCGGTGTAGTCGGGCACCTCCAACTCTGCCTCTTCTACTACCCCTCATCATCATCACTCCAAAAGCCATCATCAATGTCCCATGGCGTGGGACACTAATAACTGGAATTAACGACTTGCTGAACCGGAGGTGGGACTTCAACGTCCATTATCGTCTCCGATTCATGAGTATGATCCTCATCTTCTTCATACAAAGGCTCAAAATGTGAAACATGTACGACATCATCCTCACAAGACAAGGATAAATCTGATTCATGAGAATTATAATAATTAAAAGTAGAATCGTAATATTTACCTTGCAGTGGACTCTCAATGCACATTTCTCCCCCGGATCTAAAATTGTATAGTCCATCTTACCCTCATCCGCTTGATATCCTACACAATTTCCATTCACATCATACGTGTAACGGCCTTGGCTCTTCAAGCTCTCTGGTCTTATACTATCAAGTGTGGCTTGAATCCCCCTATCTCTTTCTTCCTTAGCAGCCTTAACCCAATCACGGAATTCCTCTGTTGTTCGTTTTGGTTGCCAATTCCAAGGCTGATATGACTGTGGCTACATATAAGGGTTAGCATCGAAATCCGTGGAACACCCCGAATTGCTTGGACAATATTTGGTGTAATGGGGCCCTCCACAGATAAAACACATGATAAAAAATATATATAAAAAATAACTAATAAAAAACTATTTACAAAAACGACTAGAAACACTACTACTAGACACAAATCCTAAGACTCAAACTACAAATAAGACCAATTAAACAAATAAGATCAGTCAAAGCTAATAACGCAATCGCCTTAGAGTCCACGGCAACGGCGTCAAAAACTTGATGTGCTGAAAATGCGGTCTATAAAAACTAACCTAATTTAGACACCCTAGTTTTAAATTTATAAACTAAGACTCTCTAAATGCTAGACCACTGACAGGCAAGTGTACCTATCGTACGTAGTAAAGCCTAATGAAGTCCGAGTATTGAACCCACGAGACACTAGCGATGCTAACTAGACTCTGACTCAACTAATTAATTAATTAGTTTAATTTGTGTTTTTGGGACTTTTCTAATTCTACTAAAGCGAGTACACAAGAGAACAGAGCACGCAAGAAAAATGGTGAAGTGACGGGAAGTGGACAATCATGAGAAAGAACTACCCAGGCTTCGAATCCCTATGACCAACCCATGACCTCTAGTCCTGACCAATGGCTAAAGCTCCGAATCTACCCAGAAAACCTGCCGCTAAGGATGATCAACCATAATAGAAGATGGAACAAAGTGATGAAGTGCTAAATTGGAAACGACTCGACCTATCGACATCGAATCCCACGACTGTCAGATTAAAAACAACTATGGTGCTAAAATCCTCCGGTCATGAAGCTAAACCTGCAAAATAATTGAAAACCTAGGAAACCCTAAACGCGAATAAGTAGTCGGATCCGAGCTATCGGCCACCCAAACTACCAAACAATGCCTAGTTAATAACCTAGCAATCCTGACTCGTCGCTAGAGTTGCCAGAAAAGGATGCACACTATACTCAGTTGATTTTAATAAATTTAGTTAAACTTGAATTATCTCTAATCTCAAGCTCTAGGCTGAAAACCTAATAGATTAACGAACCTAGAATGATCTAAATAGTTCCAGGCCATACTAACAAGATCACCTAACCAAACAACCAATCACAACCAAGACAAGCACACAAATTCATAAACAATCATAAAACAGGAATATGTAAATCATCTCAATTTAATCATTAGTCAAAACCGAATAGTCAAAACATTAAATCATATTTCATCTAGGCCTAGGTAGCATGAAAAGAACTAGCCAAGAAACATAACCACTAAAAAGAAACAAGTTTCATACGATAAACAAATCATATTTAATAGTTTGTAAAACACAAAGTCTAACAAAATAAAAAAATAATAAATTGCAAACCAAACCCGAATCTTGAATTTTGATCGTTGCTTGAACCCTCGAACCAACTCTTTTCTTTCCTTCTCCTTGATTGCACCTTCTTTTTTCTTTTTTTTCTTTTTTTGTTCGTACGATGTCACCTCCTATCTACCGTTCACACTTGCCAAAATAATACCCCTAAGCCCACTAGCCTCTTTTGTCAAATTAATTGAACTCTTGATCATCGGGTACCTGCAAACAAAATGTCATGTGGGCATTTTAATTTTCTTTTATTTGCTAGATAAAATATTTAATATAATTATTAATATTTATTTTTATCTCTAATTTACCCATTTTAACTTGTTATTTCTTAAAATAATTAGACATTAAATATGAACGAGCTATGAGTAGAATGTAATAAAAATAACCCGCTAGCTACTCAAAAGTGTAGGAAATATTGACATAAAATATGTATAATTTAGACCACATCAGATATCTCATATGTGAAACCATCTAGGTTAGCCACTTGATTTTATAAATGACATTTAAGCCTTGAAAGGGCAAAATTAAAATTTTATTAAATTTACAATCTATGAAGCTTTAACTGGCTCCAGAGTTTAAAACAAGTTTATAGTAAAAACATTTACGGGAAACAGATTCGTAATGATATGTCTTGAACTGCTTCTGTTGTAGCAGATTGGAAGGCTCAAGCATTGCCTTTCTTGCCATTAGTGGCCTTGTTATTCCCATCAGTTGCCCTCTTTGGGCAATGAGTCTTTATATGCCCTTTTGTAACAACCCTCAAAGACACCCTAGAACGAACCCTAACCGGAACCCTAAACGCGTACGACGAAAACCGAAACGAAAAATCAAAAATTTTGATTTTTGATGTTCTCGCGGGCCACGACCAACGAAGAAAGATCTCTCGCGGGGCGAGAGAGACTCATCTCAATCCAGACATGTGTTACGCCACGTGTCCCTACACGTGTCGACCATACGCCATGACTCAGCAACTTTCATACCGACCTAGACTCCCTTGCGGGCCGCGAAGGAGAAGCAGATGTGCTTCGCGGGCCGCGACTCGCCCCAATGTCAGCCTATATATTGAGGTTTCCAGCTTCATTTCAAATCGTTCAATTCTTTCTCTCAGCCTCTATTGTAGCAAAATAGTAGCTCGGTATTATACCCCTAAAACCCCGAAACTCTGCTCGTTATCAGGGTAATAACTCTAATCACGGACACGATATTATATCCGATTGATTGAAACTGATCCAATGGATGTTTAAGTGCTGCCTGTATACGGCTATACTTTGTCATTCGTTGTGAGTTTTGATATCGTGATTATCGTTAAAGTTGAATTGGGTTAATACGCTAATACGAGTTCCATTGTATCTAGAATAAGAACTCATAATCAAGAAGCTGTTAAACTAGAATACTTAGCGATTAAGTAAACTTAGTAGTTAAGTAAACTTAATGATTAAGTAAACTTAGTGTCTAAGAAAACTTAATGGTTAAGTAAACTTAGTAGTTAAGTAAACTTAATAGTTAAGTTAACTTAGTAATTAAGAAAAACTTAATGGCTAAGTAAACTTAGTAATTAATAAAACTTAATGGTTATCTAAAACTTAGTAGTTAAGAAAACTTAGTAGTTAAGAAAACTTAGCGGTTAAGAAAAACTTAATAGCTAAGAAAACTTAATAGCTAAGGAAACTTAACAGTTAAGCAAGCTAAGTAAGTTAATTAATAAGCTAATTAAGTTAATTAATTAATCGGCTAAGTAAATTATTTAATTAAACAGTTAAGGAAAAGTAATCAGTTAAACAGCTAAGTGAGATAATCCGTTAAAAAGCCAAGTAAACTTGATAACTAAAACAATTAAGTAAACTTAATATATAAGTAAACTTAATAGGTAAGTAAACTTAAGCAGTAAGAAAAACTAAATAAATAAAAGGAAACTTAATAATTAAGAAAACTTCCTAGCTAAGAAAGGAATCTGTCTTACCTATAAATAGGAGCCTAGGATTTCATTCTTCCTTGCTCATTTCTTTTCTTCTTCTCTCTATACGTTGGTGTTCTAACCAATAATCACCGATGCGATATTCTGTCCGATCGATTCGGGAACCAACTAACGAATGCCAAAGTGCTGTCTAAATAAGACTATACTTTGTGAATTTCGTTAAGATTCTGATCTCGTGACCATCGTTAGGTTTGATGTGGTTTTACACTAATACGTATTCCACTCTGTTAAACTAAATGTTTAACCATCAGAAAACTCCGGTCCATAAACCTACTATAAAACAAGATGTATAATCATCAGAAGACTTAGAATCAAGATGCTTGTTTAATCAAGACTATATGCTAACAAGGTGAGTCCATTCTCTTTTCTCACAGTTTGTGAGTCATTCTCTTTTTACCAAATTGTTTCCAAAACCCTATTTATTTTCAAAGTTATAATTACAGGGATTAAGTTTTTGTAATCTTCAATTACTGCCGGTATGTGGGGTTTTGTATACATTACTTGATAATCGTCACAATTGGACAACGGGTTAGCCAATGGGTGATATGACCATAGTCACAGATACGGTCGAGTAACAAATACCGATTTGGGGTAATTGGTTGATATATAAACATTGTAATTGCTCTTAATACTGTGAATTATAACAAATGTGTTTTTGTACAAAATGAATGGACTTACCAGTATTTCCTGCTGACCAAATGTTTTTAAAACGCGTTTCAGGTGATTACAGTAGATCGAAATAAGAGTTGTGATACGGCAACGAAAGGCTTAAAGAAGTGGCTTATTTCATCAATAAAATCAAGAAATGTTGTTCGGGTTTATCCCATACTAAAACTACATTTGTAAAACATGGGTTTAATCCCATCTGTTTAATAAATAAATAAAAAATCCGATGTTTCAAAACTCTGATATTTTTCCTAACTCACGGTCCTAAATGACATTTCCGCTGCAATGTTTTTAAAATAACCACCGGTACCACTTGACCGCTCACGGCTCCCGTCCAGGGTGTGGTCGGGGGTTGTGACAGAGGTGGTATCAGAGCCACTGGTTTAAGCAATTAGGTGTTGTAATAATACCTAAGCTTAAACGAAAGAGTTAGGAAATTGTTATTTGGTAGCAACAAGGATAGTATTTAGACTTGAACTTAAGAAAGATACTTTAGTATTAGCTTCAAGATAAGCTTGCATAAATAAAGTGTGATGGGTATTGGTATGCCGTGAGGATGATGACTAAAACGTTGCAAGTACGGTAAATAAGCAATAACACTTGGCCACTGTTATTTTTTATTTATTGGTACTACTTGGTTCTGGAATATGATCCGTCACGTGAATACTAATTTCCTTGTTCTTTGATGAGAGCCCTAATAAAAGACTCATTTTTAAATCATGAATTGAGAAAATTCTATTTATGGGAAATACAATAATAATTACCTCTCCGGCAAGACTGGTTATGGTGTAGCAGACTCTCCAGCTTGTCCGGGTAAGATGGGGTTACCTCTCCGGCGAGTGTAACACTTGCGGCCCTAGACTTTTAGATATTGTCAATTTTAGTCCCTGAACTATGTAATCATAAATACTTTTGGTACTTGGTGAATTTTATGTCTAAATCTAAATACTTGGAATGTCTAAATCTAAATACTTGGAATGTCTAAATCTACATACTTGGAATGTCTAGATTCTTGACTCTTGATACTTTGGTGCTTGGCTCTTGAGGCTCGTGAAACTTGAGACTTGGTTGAACGAGGGACTGGAATCTTGTCGCTGGCGGAAACTATAAAACATTGAAAACTATTGTGTTATTGCTATAATCTAGTTATACTATTACCCAATAATACGCATCGCTTAATCTAACTCACAAATCGAATCAAAGACGGTGAAACGGAAAAGATGGGATTGACCGAGTGGCAATCCGATCGGATAGCACTCGATCGAGCCGCCATCCGATCCGAGTGCACACCGCCTTCACTCCTTCTCACACTATAAATAGGCCTGTCACATCACCATTTTCACTGATGTGACAGCCTCACTCGACCAGACGCACGCACTCCTCTTTTCTTCCATTTCTCGGCGATTTCGATACGTTTTACACTAGATTCTTGTACATCCTTGATCTATACATCATTCTCTATGAGATTCTCCTTTGAAATCTCACTTTTCACCATGAAATCTCTCGGATTTGAGCTTCTGAAAGTGATGTCACCATGGCAGTTTGTACTAAACTGTTGTGTGATGTCATTCTAGCCAAGATCTAGCTCAGATCTAAGGAATTCTATGTGTTTTACACTAAATCTATGCTAGATCTAAACTTTTCAAGCTAAAAACCTATGTTTATCTTCATCTTTTCTCGAACTTTTACATAAAACGGTGAGATCCGGATCTAAATGGACTGTAGACTTGATTATTAGTATGGAGTCGGCTGGAAAGGGATTCATTATAGGAGAAGACAACCGGAGTACGGATTCTGACATAAATATCATCACGAACTGACGACTGAGCGGACCGGGGTGATTCACGCCCGATCAGATCGGCTGCACATCTATGTGATTACCATTGTCTCAATACGTACCATGACGTCGCTGTTTAAACAGAAACTTAGAGATTTTACAAGTTTAGAAGCGGGACAAGGATAACCCGATCGAGTGGCAATCTGATCGGAAAGCCATCCGATCGAACAGCCACCCGATCAAGTAACACTTGCCCCTTAATTTTTACACACTTTGAAACTTTGAGGTCATGATCGTCGAACGGCAACCATCCGATCGAACTGCCATCCGATCAGGTGACATGCCTCTTGAAGTCTTTCAAGACTTAGAACCTTTTTAGACTTTGAAACTTTGAAAACTCAGAACTTTGAATCGAATGGCAATCCGATCAGAAAGCCATCCGTTCTTCCCACACAATAGTCATCCCAATCGGATGGCAATCCGATCGGATAGCCATCCGATCGAACAGCCATCCGATCAAGATGTCTAACTCGACACTTTGAGCAATCTCGTTATTTGCTCGACTCTTATCCGTTGTAATCTAATCAGGCTAAACCTAAAGAGCTCCCTTTGATCCAATAACAGTTAATCTGTTAAGCAATCACTGTGAGTATACTCGATCTCCTTTTGTTTTAAACTTTGGGGTGTAACATGTATTCTATTAAACTACGATACCTGAGACTTTTGCAAACTAAACTCCATCCTATGTGTATGTGAAACTTGTGATTCTTGAATTCTATTTGTGCTATGTGAACGTTTAATCCAGGGTGTGTAGTTCCGCCTTAACAATAGTAGCGCTATAGGAGATGCACATCCCCATTATTCTTGGGGGTATTGTTAGGAGGATTCTAGTTTTTCTTAAGACTTGGGGAAACAACAATGCATCGGGATACTTGGGCTATCACTTGTTGGACTGCGAACACTAGTATGGCTGAAACTATTTTGTGACACTACATATGGATATGAGTTATTTTAATCTATTATGCTATTAATCAAACTTGTATACTCGCCGGTACATTTTTGTACTGACTCTATTTTAATACATGTTGCAGGCTAACAGGTTGCTAGGATCCTTGAAACAAGCTAGGATGAAGCCTAGAATCTACATTTAGTTAATCTAGAAACTTGAAACTATGCTGATGATTTGATGTTTTGTAATGATGGATTGATGTTTGTTAGACAATGTTGCATGAAATCAATTAATCTATATTGAAACAATAGTGTTATGGAATCTCATGAGCAATCTGAATGCTTAGTGCTCGCACCCCGATGTTTCCGCCATCGGTTGGGGTGTGACAGCGAGAATCGGGTAAGATGGGGTATATGATATGTCAAACAAGTGACAGAATTCCCTAAATAGTATCATGACCTGATGTCTGACTTATTTGGAAACATGAATCTGTTAAATACATTAACCTTATGAATGGCTTGTATATTACAGTATATGAAATATATGATTATATAGATATGTATATCTATAAGGAAATTCAAAAGTCATAAGGATTGACAATTTAGGATGAATCACGAACATATGTGTCAATGATAAATTTTAGATTTTCTTATCAGGAACCTCTCGTATACATCTATAATTCCAATATCGAAAATTATTTCATTTGATCATCCGTCTCGTAACTCGTGCGACAAGATAAACGATGTGAACCCTTTATGTTGAGATGCCATCAAAAGTATAAAAAAAAATTCCCATGCGTTACCTTAGATTATTGACACATTAGGAAACCTGTAACTAAAAGTTGTGCTAGGCACCAAAACGTCTAAAAACCTACGCTAATGAAAGTAATTCTACTTTCTTTAAGAACTCTTGCGAAGATAAGAGTAACCACGACTAGGTGCACTTACCAAGACTCTCTTCACCTATAATCCTACTAAGATTACCAGTAATAAAGAAACTGTTACGAAATACATGGGCTGCAAAGGACTAAAGTTGTCCAAACCATTAATATATATGTTAAGTAGAATGAAGTAATGTATGCTTCAAAATTTAGACATTAAGATAGTGAGACCCGATCTTCAAAACACATGACCACGATGTATGCCATGAAATGGAGAGAACTGACAGAAAGGAAATCTTGTATGCTTCATAAAAAGGAATAAAATGGCAACAATGATTCCTGAGGTGATTGCTGACTTAAGTTTAGATTTGCAAAGCCAACCGGAGAAGTGACCACAAGGAGACAAGACAGACCAGCTGATAAAGTTCATCTCTGTGATGAAAGCTGCGAGTTATGCACGGAAGTAAGATGTGACACCCCAGGAAAACCAGTAAACGATACAACACAACTAGCTTCCCCAGTAACCGCGTGCTAAATTTCGGGACGAAATTTCTTTCAAGTTGGGGATAATGTGACAACTCGAGTTTCCAAGATTCCATCTTCGCACTATTACACGTTAATTGGTTAGATTGTTGTTGACACGACTTGTTTGTTTCACAACCGTACACGCTTGTAAAATGTTAAACCGTATTATGATTGCTTATATACGTGATGATGTGCATTATAAGTGTCTATGTGAGATGTATGCTTATTGTATTGATAGTGATGTGTAATTAATAAATCCTTGCCGAAAACAACCCCCACACGAAAACCTCTCTAGTCGAATACACCACTGGACGAAAACACCTAAGAGTTTTCGTCAGAATGGGCTTGCGAGGAGAATGGGCTTCGGCCCAGTAGCGAATGTGTTATATTTTTGTTCAACCCTTGCGTGAGTTTGTTTTGGTAACCGGTAACAACCCTAGATATCTCTCACTCTCCCTCGCTCTCTTTGAAACCCGACGACAGCCAGCATCCACTACTAGAAAATAGACATTTCTTGACGCACATAGTGCGTCATAAAACGGTAATTATGACGCGCAAAAGTGTGTCGTTGATTGAGGAGTCAAAAAATTAACATGACATGCATTTGTGTGTCATGTTTTTATGACACACATTTAATGACACGCATTTAATGACATGCATTCATGACACTCATTTTATGACACCTTTTAATGACACACATTCATGACACTCATTTTATGACACACATTCATGACAAGCATTTATGACACATACGTATGACGTTCATTTACGCGTGTCATACTTTTAATTGTTTAAATTTTTTTATAGAATTACTAATTTGCCATGGATACATGTATAATAACAAAAACAATAAATGTTTTTCATAAAAAAAAATACACATACACATATATATATATATATATACCAAAACAATCCATGATTACATAATCATTTGTCAAGTATACTACAAATATTTTAACATTAACAAATAAAAGAATTGTTTGTCAATACATCGTCAACACCTAAAATACAATTTGTCACTTAATAGAGGTAACCGCATAAGTCGACAAATCTTCGCGAATGCTATCCATATCCGCAGCCGAGTATTCCTCTACTCCTTTCCCAACCTGAGACAACATTAAATAAAATAAATCTTAAAAATCAGAATTCAATCTTAATATATGAATTTAAGCATTTGTTTGGATATATAAGTACATATTTCTCTAATATACAGACTAAAATATGCCTAAACTTACATTATCATTGTCAAGTATTTCAACTCCTTCGTAAGCTATCTCACATAGTAACCGCATTCAGTACCTCCTGGCTGACGTGGACACTAAACCATTGCGATTTAAGTTTAAACAAAAGGGTTTCAATGTTTACGATATCATTACAACCACAATTTAAATAAGGGATTAAGCGCTTACCCTAGCGTTAATCCACACGAGTTGGCACCACTTCGTGAAGCATACACGGCCATTGCCCTATAAAAAATCAAAATTATATCAAAGTATATTCCAACTCTTTGATAATCCATTATGATAAATTGTATTACTTACGTATCAATAATTTGTCTCAACTGCTCATCGACACTTCTAGGCCGTAAGGAATCAAGATAATAGCATTCTAGGCCGTAAGGAATCAAAATAATAGCAAGTAATTGTTTTCAGGTTTAGTACTGCCAACACCCAATGGTTTCTTCAAAATCTAAAACCCAAAATTCAATCTAAATAAATTAAGATAATAGGTCTTTACTAATACTTATTTAAAAGGAAAATCAAACCCGGGATTGTAGGGCAATAGGATGATGTCATTGCCCTTTTCTTTTATACAATCGATCGGCAACCGCTTTACTTACATCCTCGATGTGTTTAGGTTTGCGTTGATCAGCCCGCAAAATTGCAGACGGGTTCATAAAACATATTCCACGATCATGTATTTGCTCTTTCTTAATTTGCTCATACAGGAACCTGGAGTTAACATACATAAACCGAATCAATAAAATAATTTTGTTTTAGGAACGTTAATTTATACTAGATATAGGCACTTACATTATATAAGAAGTGATGACAGCACCGGTCAGCTCGGTGAATGTAAAAACCGCTTCAAAATCATCACAATTTAAGTACATGTAACTTTCATGCCCAAATAGATCAATACCCACACTCTAGTCTTCTATGATTTTTAAGTACATGTAAAAACCGCTTCAAAATCATCACAATTTATGACCCAATTTTCCATTCCCAAAATATGATTTTTAAATTTACTAGTTTTGCTAATTGTGTTTATTTGAATATTTAATTCATGTACTGATGAATTTGATATTTTGATTTTATGTGGCGCTATTCATAGTCTAGTGTGCTTTTGTATATTTTTAATTTGCTTCGTGTTTTGTTTGACGAGTTATCTCTTTCCATAGACGAGTTGTCACTTTCCATAGAAATGGAACCTTTGGTATAATACTTTTTTCTAGATCTTTAAAACTCTCAGCAGTATCCAAATGATAGTTTAAAAATGAAGGCAATAAAGACCATAAAGAATTTACAAGTCCATCAAGACTACTGGCAGTAGCACACTAAATTTCACATAAGCTGGAAATTAACCTTTGTTATTAAATTTCACAGGAAGTAAAGATCGTTAAGCAACTGCATAAGAGATTTAGCTGATAAAGGTAGAAACTAACTAATCAGGTGAAGGCACTTGCTATGTCAAAAAAAAAAAGCATTTCAAAAGGTTTATTCAAAGGAAGTAAAAGATGACTTAATTATTACATAATAAAGTATTCAATCAACTCATCAGATTATTACATAATAACTAACCCCAAATGCAAAATGGACAATGCTTAAAACTTCTTTCATATATGTAAGGTTTCTAATATTTAAGTTTTTCGATTCCAAATTAGTAATCTTTCCTATCTTTAAATTCATTATGGTTTTGTAAGACAATCTTGCTGCAACTCATATCCATTTTTGTCAAACATGTTCTCATCTGAACCAATGAT
>JARYGA010044268.1:0-27616 GCA_030545235.1 Helianthus tuberosus | reverse complement strand
AACATATAAACATTGCTCAGTATTCTTTGTGTGTGTGTATATATATATATATATAGGGGAAGGTTCAAATGAAAACCACTAGTTATTGTGAAAACTCAAAAACTAATTAAAAAAGCCAAAAAAACATACCAATTTTTTTTTTGGATACCAATTTTCGCCACTTTTAGTATATAAAAAAATTTCAAAAAAAAAAAAATTTAGTGCACATGTGTTGTACACATACACATGTGTAGTATTACACATGTGTAATACAAAAAAAAAATTTGAAAAAAAGTTTTTTTTTATATAAAAAAACCTGCGATTTTTTATTAAAAAAAATTGGTGTGTTTTTTGGGTTTTTTTAGTTAGTTTTCGAGTTTTCACAATAAAAGTGGTTTTCATTTGAACCATCCCCTGTATATATATATATATATATATATATATATATATAGGGCTGGGCTCTATAGAAAACTCTATCTTTTTAAGAAAAGTATGCAAACCCATTGTCATCCATTGATTATCTTTCATCTAACTTGATCAATGGCTCTCTTAATTTTGGTAAGAATTATATTTAAAAGAAATCTTATAATACACATTAGTACAACTGGAAGGGCATTTTCGGTAGTGCAAATTGGACTTTGGAAAACCAAATCCCTGCCATGCAGTAGGCGTCTAATCAAAACCTCAAAGCATTTCAAAATCTTTTCTTCTTTATCTTTCCCACTAGATACTGACACTGTTAATATTTCTCATTCGCCAAACAACATTGCTCGGTACTTTCTAACCCTAAGACAGAAGCTGATAGTGGCGATCAGGGAGAATGAGGAAAATGTTCATAATTTTGTCGTCGTCGGTCAAAATTAAACGATTAAGGAAGATGAAGAGTTCAAGTAAAAGGTTAATTCTTGTAATCGGACCTGTAAAAGGGGGTTTTGTTCAATCGATTTTCCCCCAAAATGGCAACTGATTTTGTTTTGTTTTCTATATATAGCACTACGAGACCTATATTAGGGCAGGCAAGGTCTGAAAGCCGTAGTGTTGTTCTTATCTCCGAAGATTCCAAGGAAGGTCCTTCCAATCAACAATCTGGCTTCGGTCCGACCCAAAGGGCGTTAGGTTAGTATTGATGTGTGTATGAACCGTGAACGCAGTTTTAGGTAATGTATATATGTATAGTGTGTTGAATTAGTCCCTGTTCATAACATACTTTTGTTTGGCTGCGTTGCAGTGTATGATGATACTGATAGTGGGTCACCAGCCCCTGGGAAACGACGGAAAACCGTTAAAGGTTAACCAGTAATATTGTGTATAGTTTGTATCGTTTCTGGGTGAAGTAATCGTTTTTGTTACTAATTTCTCAGGGCGTAAAGAAGCTTATGTGGAAGGCAAAGAGGGATAGAGCAAATATTATAAAGGTAAGTGCCTTTGGTTACAATAGTTAGCATTTGCGTATCAATGTGAACTTGACTAACATGTGTTAAATGGCAGGGGAAAAAACATTGCCGTGGATAGTTCTGGCTGTGGAAGTAAAAGAAAACGTGGTTAGTTAAATATTATTGGCTTTGATTTGTTTGTCTGCCAAATAGTTAATGGTCTGAGTTTGAAGTTTGCCTAACATGTGTTAATTGGCAGGGAAAAAAAACATCGCGGAGGATAATTCTGGCAATGGAATGCAAAGAAACCGTGGTTAGTTAATTTTTATAGACTTTCATTTGTTTGATGTTCAAATGATTAATTGTTGGATGTTTGATCTTATAACTGTAATGTTACCGTTTGTGTTAAAAAGATTTGACATAAATGGTTGTAAAGTAGACTAATTTTTTTGGTTGTATTGTTGCGTATAAAACGTTAAACCAGTGCGTAGGGCAAATGTAACAGCTACATCAAGCGGGAGAACGTTACGGTCAGGGAAGAAGAAAGTTTCAGAGGAGAGTTTGAAAGGTGAAGCACGGAAGCAAAAGGAAGTTGGTAACGAACAGGCAAAAGTTCCCAAAGCCCGTAAGAGAGCCAAGAAGGATGAATTTCCGGGAATAAGGACGAGATCCGCACCACTACAATTTTATAAGTGTGTACGAGCATTGATAGACCAACAACGTGAGGCGGTCAGGGAAATGGGCTTTGGTCATTTACTTACTTTCAGCGTTGATGGGTTACCAGCTAAGTTAGGTTATTTTGTTGTGGACAATTTTAATCCCGATAAGATGGTGATATGTACACCTGCTGGTAATATCAAGGTAAACAGGAAAGTGATACATCAGTTATTAGGGATTCCGACCGGTGGGAAAAAGTTTAGTTCGATTGATAAGCTGCCCATCTTGGTTGATGCCATTGCGGATTGTAGGGCGAGATACCCGGGTGTACATGTACCTCCAACAAAGATGGTGAAAATGATAGATGAGTCCGACCACGCAGACAGTTTTGATTTCCATATGGATTTTGTAATGTGTTTTGTGGCAGTGCTCGTTGACTGTCATAAACAAAGTTGTTTACGGGAATAAATCTTAGAGTATCTAGATGACGAAATGGATTTTGCAAAGGTAGACTGGTGTGACCTGGTGGTAGATAAGTTGAAAACTTGCAAAGATACCTGTGATCGGCTTGACCCACAAAGCATCTTCGTTGGGCCTCTCACGATTCTGATAGTAAGTGAAATTTATTTATTTGGGAGAATTAACATGTGTTAATATACTGGCTTGTTTTCGGACTGAACTGATCGCTGTTTCTTGTAGCTGTTGTACGTTGATAGCATTGAGTGCACAGGGATGAAGGTTGACAAGTCGGTGTGTCCTTTGGCTTTCTGGAACTTTAAGAGATTGCGAGAGAGAGAAAGGCTAGAAATACTTGCTGGTGGGTTTGGTCTGGGACGGTTTAAAGGGTTAACACTTCCAAGTAACTATAACGTGGAACACTAGGCAAGTAAGGAGGTATAGTTATATGCACTAACATGTGTTTTTTACAATTAGTATATAATTTTGGTATGTAACTGTTGAATTTTTTTTTGAAACAGGAGATGCTGTTGATGGTACAACAGCTAATTAATGTGACAAACAAGAACAAAATCAAAATAGAGGGTATGTTAGAATCTATGTGTGTGGAGAGCCCTGATGACGAGGAAGTACAAACGTTGAAGGCAATGTATGAAAGTTTGTTTGAACAGAAAGCCTATGCAAGTACAGATCACGATAAAGCGGTAAATTTATAGTCGCACCATATCAATGAGGTGTTGGAAGATTTGAAAAATGATGAAAGTATTCACATTAACGAGGGAGAGAACGCTGGTTAGTCGTTGTTATTCTTTGTAATATTGAGTTTATTAATGTGGCACTCATTTACTGATGTGCAACGTTTTCGTAGGGAATGGCGTGGTTGACGAATGCTCGGATGGTTCGCCAATAGCTAGTTTGTACAGGAAGTCACTTAATCGGCTTAACAAAAGGATCAGTAAAAGGAGATTGAAAGAAGTAGGATCTTCAGCCATAGACTTTGATGCCCTGGAAGGTGCGATGATTATCTTTTTGAAATGTACACTGTAACACATGTTAATGTGTTACCGATCGTATTAATTAACATCTGTTGTGGTTGCAACTGATGTTGCGGGGCAATCAAGCGTACCTGATGATGGAAAAGAGTATGCTAAAACGATGGAAGATGGTGGGAAGTCGTTACAGGTGAGGAGATCTGCTCGACTGGAGAAGTTAAAGGATGTTCCTGAGAAAGAAGAGGGTTGTGTGACCCCAAAAAGGCGTAAGACAAATATAAAATTTGATGGGCCAAACACGGATGGTGGTAATGAAACAGGTAAAGTGTTACATGTGTTACCATTTTCTGTGTACGTTTACAGTTAAGTGTATAGATGGCAGCCTAGGAAGAAAACATAAGTACACATTGATGGTGACGCGTTGTTTATTGCTTGAGAAAGTTTATGTCCCTGTAATATGCGTACGAGACTGAAATGTATAGTGTAACACATGTTAATGTATTGTTTAACATTTGTTCTGGTTGAAATGTATTGTTTAACACATGTTATGTCCCTGTAATATGCGTACGGGACTAAAATATATTGTTTAACATCTGTTGTGGTTGCAGCTGATGTTGCGGGGCAATCAAGCGTGCCTGATGATGGAAAAGAGTGTGCTGAAACGCTGCAAGATGTTGGGAAGTCGTTGCGGGTGAGGAGATCTCCTCGACTAAAGAACTTAAAGGATGCTCCTGAAAAAGAAGTAGGTTGTGTGACCCCAAAAAGGCGTAAGACAAATATAAAGTATGATGGGCCAAACACGGATGGGGGTAACGAAACAGGTAAAGTGTTACATGTGTTACCAGTTACATTGTATGTTTACAGCTAAGTGTATAGATGGCAACCTAGGAAGAAAACATAAGTACACATTGATGGTGACGCGTTGTTTGTGGCTCGACAAAGTTTATGTCCCTGTAATATGCGTACGTGTCTGAACCCATTTAATATTAATGTGATGTTATAGGGTGCAACGAGACTGAGAAGCAACACGACGAAAGTAAAGGGGGTGTAGTGAAGTTGGGGACGAAGCAAATGAAGGCGTCAACGGTGATAAGATTGTTCATCAGGCTGGTAATTCAACTGGAGGTGACTGTAGTATGGGTGGGGCGGAACATATTGAAGGACAATGGAGCGGGGATAAAAGTGATGTTGAACAAGTCCATAAGCCGTTGGGTTTAATGCGTGCGATACTGCGTTTTAAAGCAGCAGTGGTCCAGGGTGTACCTGGTAGTGCTCCGTACCATTTCAGATTGTTTGTTTTTTACAGTGTGCTTTATTAGTTTATTCTCTTTTAACATGTGTCATGTTGCTTTGACAGTTGACGTTGGCTCTGACATGCAGTTGGTTGGTCAAGATGCATATAGTGTGGAGGCAGCAGGACATGTACCTCCACCTGTCAATAATGTGGATGAGAAGGACGATGATCAGCAGAACACCGATTTAGAAGCGACTGACGCAAAAAAGGATAAGATTTCTGATCAGGTAGCCAAAATTGCTGAGATGGATGTTAAGCTTACTGATCAGGTTGAATGGAATGACAATGAAGGTAATCTTCAGAAACCATTTTATTTGTAGGGTCGTAAAAACTCTAGACGCACCATGTTTAGCCATGTCTAATTTATTCGAGAATGTTTATGCAGCTTCAAATAGTAAGACTGAGCATGAAGTTGTGGATGCAACTGATGCAAGTAAAGAAGAATGTGGTGGCGTCGTGTTTGCCTCTGTGGAAGGTGATGTTATCGATAAGGATGAACAGGTGGTTTTGGATGGCAAAGGCAAGGCAGCTGTAGAGAAGTGTCACCGTGATTGTAACGGTAAAATTTTTATGCAGCTTCAAATAGTAACCTATGCATGAGATGTGATAAGAATGTTTTATGTAGCTTCAAATAGTAAGATTGATCATGACGTAGTAGATTCAACTGTCGTAAATAAGGAAGAGTGTGTTGGCGTGGTGGTTGGCTCTGTGGAAGGAGATGCTTTCGATAAAGCTGAGGAGGTGGTTATAGATGGTAAAGGCAAAGCGACGGAAGAGGAGTGGCAGCCGGATTTTAACGGTAAAGCTTTTCATTCTATAACATGTGTTACATAGTTCCCTAATAGGAACATTTAGTGGGGTTAACATGTGTTAATCATACGAACCGTGGACGGAGGGGATACGTTTGTTGATGAACGTAGTTTCGATGGGCCTAATTGGAGTCTTGGAAGGACACAAATTGGTGGTGAATTTGACGAGTCACAGCAAACCGGTACGTAAGAGCTTTAAAATGATTAGGATTGCTGGTTTAGTGGGAGTCATTTAAATATACTTATTTGCATCGAACATGGAGGTTGCACAAGTGCAAAGGTGGATGAGATAGATAGGACAGAAACAGCGCCCGAACGTTCCGGTAAGCTTTACTATTTTTGTTTACTGTGAAAGTGTTATATTGGTTACAGAGTAACGTGAATTATTTTTTTATACGTGTTTAGGCGATGTGGAGACTACCCCAAACTTGAGTATAGTTATAATGGTAGAACCGGTTAGCTCATATGACCCCACAATTGCAATCCACAAGGGGCAAGCTGGGGTGGAATTATTGGGTGGTGATGCGAATAAGGTGGAGGACAATTTGTCGCTTGCACACCGTGTATGCATGTTAGCTGAATTGGGGGCCCAAAAAAGGAAGCTCCCTTTTAGACAGAAAGTGGCAGCGGAACCAAATAGATCACCTTACTATATAAGGTCTGTTGACATGGGACAGCCAATCACTAAGAAGGAGGCGAATCTGTGGGATTACATATACGCTGATGAATCCTCGATGCACTTTCTAAATGGACATTCTCGTAGGAAGCAGGCAATGGAGGCAAACAAGTAAGTAGAACTACAACGGGGTTTATTGTTGTATAATAGCGTGTAAACAATGAACCCAATGGATCTAGTTAATTGGTTATTTTTTGATTTTTGTCGCAGGAATGAACAGGGTACGTCGTCAATTGATGATGTAGATAGCCCGATACACATGGCTGTGTAAGTAGGGGGATACTGTTAAAAAATGAGTTAAATTACAGTAACATGTGTTAAGATATGGACGTTAATTTTTTATCTGTCCATATGAAACCAGGGAGTTGCTGTTTCGAAGCCCTGCCCATGTAGAAGCGTCTCGGGCTATGTTCAAGTGTTTAAACGTTGGCAAGGAGGTGTCGGATGGTATTATCGACTGTTGGGCGGAGGTGCTAAACTTCCAAGAGAAACGCAAATCAAGGGAGGCTTATAGTAGGCTATTCTTTGGTACTAAAGTTGTGGTGAGTGTTTTGTATACAGACATGTTTTGTGTAGATTGATGTTTTTTTGTGGAAAAGTAGTTAGGGTGTGGCGAGTGGTTATCCTTATTAATTTCTCTTTTGTGAAAGTTTCCGTGGATGTTAACAACTGAGGAAGGGGGACTCGAGGCGCGGATGCACAAGTTTCGGGCTGGTATAAAAGGTGCGGTTAACAACGCTGAAAAGGTTCCTGATTTTAGAAAGCACGACATTGTTTTGTTCCCGATCTTGGAGCAAAAACATTTTTACTTGCTAGTGTTTGAGTTACGAGACCCCGGAATTTATGTTGTTGATAATGACAAAGCCAGACAAGCTCGGCTGATAGAAGATAGTGTATACTACCTCCACAGGGACACACCGTATAAGTTTGTAAGTTATTAAAATGACCCATGTTATACCGTAAGTGTGATTGTATTCAAGATGTGTTTTTTAATTGAGCATGGCTTGTATCTGTATATGCAGAAAGATATGTTTGTGCAATACCTTCGGGAGGTTGGGAATCCGCGAGCCGATGACATTGACGACTGCAACATCCAGCGTATGCCGGTTAGTTGGGCGACGACAGCAAACACAACTGATTCTGGGGTCTTCTTAATGCGGCACATGGAGTGCTACATGGGGAAAAACAAAAGTTTTAATTGTGGGTTCAGCATGAGTGGGGCGAAGAAGATGGCCGAGGTGCGGAAGTTGAGAAAGAGGTATGTTGCGCACATCTTATGTTCGGAGGTGAATGTGTTGCTTCCTAAAATCCAGCAAGGTTGCCGGTTAGAGTAACATGTATTAGGGGGTGAATGGTATTTACTGTGGGATAGGTGTAGCGTTAAGTGTGCCAGCTCTTTTGGGGACACCTATTATATGTATATGTAGACTTTGTTTTGGGTGTGGCATGTATTTTGTTTTGTGGATGTTGCTTTAAACTTATTGTGGGATAGGTGTTGCGTTAAGTGTGCCAGCTATTTTGGGGATAGACTGTCAGTGTGAAATCTGTCTGTTTAAAATTGATGTTTATTAACTTGGTAATTTTATACTCTGAAGAATATTGACAACATATAAATCTTGCATGTGTTTGAATGTTATTGATATAGTTGATAATGTTTTAAATTATATATTGGCAGGTGTAACATTTTAGGAAATGAAAATGCTCCATCCTATTGTCAAGGGGCCCACTATTATAAATGTAGTAGGATTCTTGGAAGTTGGGGAAAGTAGGTGGCGGAAGTCTAGTAACATAGGGGTTGGTGGGTAGAAAACAACTTTATTGGAAAGGAACCATTGCTTTTTTGCCCCTTATGGTCACATCAAAGTCAAGTTACAACAACTATATTAAATGTATCCATAATATACCTCTATAAGTAGTGTAATGAAGAACCAAGTCATATTCTGTAATACTTCAGTAAACCAAAAACTTTTAGTGGTTCCAAAGTGTGCTAATGTGATGGACACTTATAAAAATAAGGTGACGGCTACACCACCAGGCATGGAGAAGATGAAGCAAAAGGGGAAAGTAGCATGTGAGGGTCGGTACGGGGTGTGCTACGAAAGAAAAGTGTTTCACAAGAAGCGCCAGGACGTGAAAAATGGAGGCACGGGTGGTGACAACGCTTCAGAAAGCGGAACAAACAATGTAGCTGATGTTAGCAGACGCCGTACGAAACACGTTTTACTAGAAGCTGAAATTTTGAAGGGGCTACCAGAGGAGTTGGTTAGGTTGCTGACGGATCCAGACCATGAATTATGTGGTTGCCCATTGTGTCCATACTCACCCGAAACAATCAGGTCCTGGTGTTACCATGACCCATGGGAGAGTGAGCGTAGCCCGTCTCCTTTGTACTTTCATGATGAAGATGTTGAAACACCATGATGAAAAGCTTCGTAGAGATGCAGGATAAGAAGGGGTAGTTAGGATGTCGTAAGTGGTTATAGTTATGTTAACCTGTTGACCCTATGTTTGTAGACGACATACTAACGTCGTTTTTTTGTTCTTTTTTTGTGGGGATGTTTTGATGTGATGGCTCGGTAGCCGATCCGTTGTTTTATATGCGGTTGTAGCCTAGTAGTAGTATGTGTGGTTAAGTTGGCTAGTTGTGAAGTTTAATTCTATAACCTGATGTGTCTTTATATATATAAGCTATTGGTGTGGTTAACACCTTTTGTCTTTTACTGATCCTTTACAGTTAAAAAAACCCGAAGTACGGGGGCTAACGTGTGTTAAGCATCTGTTGTAATGCTGTTGTAAAATATAAACCAAAACCACAATTATCCATGCATAAGATAAATAAGAAAAACAAGTTAATAGCAAACGGAGGTCCACAAAAGGTGGCCTACAAACACAAAGTGCGGAAGGCCATAAAGTTTTTACAAGACTAGAAATGATAAATGGGATAAAAATAGTTCCACCTTCTTACACACGTAACAGAAAAAAGCAGAAGGATGTTAAAAGACTGTTACATGTGTGTAAGAAGGCCAAAATGAAGAGAGTCTCCCATTACATAGTACTAGTAAACGAAAGGAAAGATTTTAATCAGAGGGGGAGGCACCGATGGCGGTCTGCCTTTGTTGTTCAGCAGCTGCCTTTGCTGCTTTCATTGCGGCCACCTTAACGCGGTTGCATGAGTCGTGGCCGTCGACATACAGGCCACAACGCTTGCATAGACGAAGCTGCTTTGGAGGTTTTGGTGGTTTTGTCTTTGCCTTATCACCAGGTCCGGAAATGCGAGTATGTGTAACACATCCCTTATTGCGTACAACATCTGGATTAGCAACTTCGACTGGAATGTTGATTGGTTGCCTAACTATTTCTTCCATTTCACACTCGTTTGTTTCATTTTGAGTTGTACCCAATGGTTGCTTGGAAAGCACATTGATCTTGAAATCCCGGAGTTGGGCAACCAATTTTGACAATGAATCCTCATCGGTTCTGGCCACATCAACGTATTCAGTAACGAGGTCGAGGATTTCATTCCGCATAATGGACGGTGCGTGTGCGTTGACACCGTATCAGCTGGAAAGTGAAAAAACCTCTTTTGGGAGGGCATCTCGGCGCCACCTATCGTTTATGTATTGGGGTGGTATCTTTGCAACATTTTCCAATCGATATACGCAAAAGACATGGCGACACAGATATCCGATACGTGTGAAATTCCTGCATGAGCAACTGGCGGAGTGGTCTACAGTGTTATATGTAACCTGTTGGGGACAGAAGGAGCAAAAAAAAAGGCATTTATATCTAACGTATGTTAGTGGAGTGGTAATAATGAACTTGCCTAACATGGGTTACCTGATAGACGTTTGTGATGTTGTTCCTTTTGTCCAAATGAGTGACGTCTAGCAAAAGAGTGGTATTGCTTGACTCGGTTTGGTTTGTGATGTAGCATAAAAACTTCCCTTTAATTATCTCCTTTTGAACTTGCATGAAAACAGCGTTTGTGTAAATGGCGAACGCGTGCTGTTCTATCGCTAAATCAGTATTGCCCTTGAACACCGTGGATGAGGTTTTGTACTCCGATACACGTTGCCGATAGCGTTGGTTGTCTACCCTATTTTCAAAGCACATCATAAATTGTACAAGGGTGGTTGCTCTTGTTGAGTTGACCTTGAAGGCAGTGTTCGAGCTTTCACAGCGTGAAGTGGTCTTCATCAAGCAACACATTGGCAGTTCCCTGAAGTAGGCTGGTACCCAAAGATGTTTGATGTTTTACATGTCGTTCAACCAAGTGTGGTCTTGGAGGCCAAATGTTTCTAGGAGGTCATGCCAGCGGGACTCAAACGTTTCTGGTTTGATATAAACATTCCAAACCAACCGATGAATGCAAGACCGAACATCAGTGTTATCAAGAAGGTCCGCAGAGATCTGGTAAATTTTAAGAGTTACTAACACATGTTAGATTAAACAGTTTAAAAAGACATGTAAGTCTGTGATGTTGAATAACACATGTTAAAGGCTAACGATTTAACATAACCTTTGAGGGTAGTTTTTTCATTATATGCCACATGCATAGCCGGTGGCGTGATTCGGTAAAGACCATAGGAACAGCTTGAAGCATAGATGGGTCTTGATCACTCAACACGAGAGTTGGTTGAGTACCGTGTGCCTTCAAGAATGCCTTAAGCAACCACACATAAGATTCAATGGACTCGGTTGATATCAAACCCGCACCAAATGTAACACATTGGAAATGATGATCCACACCCGTGAATGGCACAAAAACTGTGACACCTGTGCCTCTGCAACCATCAAAAAAGTACCAAACTAGTGAAATATTGTATTTCATACTTGGGATTTGTATAAACATGTGTATCTTTTGCACATATCAATTCTTGTTCGATTTCAAGCTTTAAATCGCTTTCTGGAATGTTATACGCGCACTGATGCGTAAATATAACCAGTTTAATGCAATGAACACTCCAGAATAGTGAAATAGGCTTAACATACCTTAAATAACCTTTACATAACTTAGAAATAAGTTTGGAGGGTTTGGTGTGGCGAAATCAAGTTTATTCGCGTACAAGGACTATTTTTGACAAACTACGAAAGTATGCTGATTTGTACTGTAAAGAACATTCCGAAACATGACCATAAGTTAAACATACCCTAAATATCCTTTACATAGCTTAGAAATAGGCTTTGAGGGGTTCGGTGTGCTAAAATAAACTTTTTGGTCATTCAGGGACTAAAAGCGTCAAAAAGTGCATAAGTTTGCATTTTCGCGCATATCTTACGTTCTAAATACATCCGGACATCCAAAAACTTTATGTAATCATTAAAATATTTTATTTTAGTGATTGGCATGATAAAATTCCATTCGTCGCGTAATTTGGATCGTTTTTCGCATTCGTTCGTGTTTCGTCGTAATTAACCGAACAACGCAACCGTACGACCAAACGAACCGACATCCGAGATATTTTTGAGCATGTTTCATGTTCCCTATACTTTAACTTCATTTTAGAGCCTTGAAATGGGATTAACGGGGCTTAAACGTGTCAAAAATGCATCAAAAACCATGTTTTGCACATTCAGAGACCAAAATTGACAATCTGCCATAGTTATCTTAGGAAGGGACCAAAATGAAAAATCTAAATTCCAGCTTGTTCCAGCTGTTCCCCTCATTTTCACATGGTTTTAATAAAACTAGGGGCTCTCATGGTTTCACAAAACCATGGGCACATGTGTACGGATAAGATCGAAGCTCGTTTTACGATGAACGATCTTAACGGTTGTGCAAAAACTATAAATACCCCATCCATCTCATTGTTGCAACTCACATTTGATCTGATATTTCTCTAAGTTGAGGTGCTTTCACTTCATACCTGAGAATAATCGGGTCAAACTTCCGTTCTTGGACCTTTTGTAAGTCCTCTTTCGTTCTTTTTCGCGTGAAAGTCAAACTGTGTTTGACTTTCTGCTTTGACCAGTTTATGGTCAACATGAAGTTCGCTTGAACTTCATAACGTGAGCGTAATCATGATGGTTTTAGTCTCTTTATACCTACTGATTACCACGTTATCTAGGCATAGTGGCGAGTCGTAGTTTCGGCCAAAATACGTATTCTTGCGTATTTTGTAACCAAACAACTTTTAGGTATCAAAACCGTTTGTTTTGATACCAAACCTGTTTTCGAACCTCGTTAAGCATTTTTTAACATGTTTAGTTCGTCACTTTAGGTTTAGTGCTTATGTAGGGTCGTAAGGTAAGCGGTCTAAACAACCGCTTATACTTTCGAACCCGACCCGTTTGGTCGATCTTTAGGATCCGACCAAACACATTAGGTGACCATAGTTGCATAGGGAATAACCTTCCGAGGTTATACCTTATGGTCATGTCGTCTAAGTAGTTGTATGATAGGTAGTTTATATGCCTTAGGTAAATGACCAAAATGCCCTTTTTACGCCAAAATTCATTTTAAGCATATGTAACATAATTTTTTATATCTAAACTGATTTGGCAACAATATTAGACATGTTAAGGCATGTTTTACTTATCATAGGATTAGTTAGGCGGTCCGAACGCGTTTTACGTGAACGACGCGTTAAAGTGGTGTAAGCTACCTTAACGAGTCGTAATGGGTCGTAAGCACTTAGGTTAGGTTTCGTTTTAGAATGTAGGATTTGTTAAACCATATTACATGAGTCCCTACACTTATTTGGTTTACGAAACCTCATTTTATCAGATCCTCCGATTTTGGTCCGCTTATTTACATAGTTACCTATATTAGGTGCCGTTTGATTCCGTGATCCCTCTAGCTTTGCTTGGTTGTTATTCAAGACTTCTAAGCATCCTCAAGTGAGTACATAGACCCCTCTTTTACTATTTTCCAAACGTTTTGGGGTGAGACACATGTGCCTACTTGTTATTTTCATGCTTTCCATGTTTTCATATCATATACTTGCTATGTTCATTAGTATACTATTAGTACATGATTTCATTATGTCTTGCTATGTATGTTCACTTAACACGCTAGCACAATTTTTTTACGTTTTGAACCATTTGAAACATTTGAATCATTGGATGTATGTGAACCATTTAAAATCATTGGATGTATGTGAACCATTTAAAATCATTGGATGTATGTGAACCATTTGTAACCATTTGATATATGTGAACCATTTGAAACCGTTGGATTTATGTGAGCCGTTTGTAACCATTTGATTTATGTGAACCATTTGTAACTGTTTGAGCCATTGGGTTAGGGAAGTGATTAGGTAACGGGGCTGGTGTAATGTGTTAAAAGCATGGTGGACACACCGCTGGTACTTCCTATATATAAGTGCTTTTAACACATTATATATCGTTGTGTTATCTAGATCACTTGGGTAAACGATTTCGAAACAATGTCACACAAGGATGTTTTCTGAATAATATAAACCATACGAGTTTTATTAACGAGTTTTTATGAGATATTTTACAATTTGATTTAATAAAACAAATGTTTTGGAGTTAAGAATCATGGCTACGAGATTTTGCAAATTATAACCAACTTGATTTGAGTTGGTTAATTGTGTCGCAATATTATACTTTTCAAAACAAGGTTTTTAAATAAGTATTGCAACTTGTAAAACGAGCCATGAATCTGGCACTCATATAAAACCTATGTACTCACCGGCATTTTTATGCTGACGTATTTTCACATGTGTTTCAGGTACCATAGTCGATGATGTTTGATGATGATATATGTGTTCGCTCACATAGGAATGGACGAGGCCTTAGTGACTTAATAACAATGAAAGTCTATTTGTTCATGTTTTGTTTCTAATTCCAATGTAATGTAATACATTTAAATTCAATAAAACGAAATTGTTTAAATCCATGGTTGTGAAACAATGATTCTGTTACAACACTCCCCGACGTTTCCGCCACGTTGTGTTGTTTTACGTGGTCGGGGTGTGACAGAAAAGTTGGTATCAGAGCCAATGGTTATAGGGAATTAGGTTATTAGTAATGATTTGACCTAGACTATAACCTTCCTAGGACCCTAACGCGAGTTTACTTGCGTTTAGTCATAAAACAATATCGTTGCCTATCTTTAGGCAGCAACCACAATAAGAACACAAAATTCGAATCTGCTTTGAAAACTAATCATCTGTTCCAGGATGATTTATTATAAGGTTTCGAACCTTCAAGGTTTTCAAATTCTCATCAAAGTTTAGGGCTACATAATGTGAACATGTGCATACTGGAAGGGTGGGTGCCTGTACCCTGAGCTTTCTGTCTAAGGCTAGAGTGTTCGTACAAATCCGCAATATCAGACCAGTCACTCTTACCTGGGAACTCTTGGGGTGAGTGTCCACTTATAGGCGAGCATGTCTTCGTGATACATTATGAGGACCTATTTGCTTTGATTCAGCCTTTGTGTGTCGTTTGTTTGCTTCGTGGTTCAAACAAATGACCATCACCCATGATTTTGGTCGGTAATTGTAACATCATATTCTTACCCAATGCCATTTCATTTGTTTTCTCTCTTGTTTCCCCTTTTTAGAATGCCTCCACGACGCGAAAATCAGGTACCTATTGAAGAACTGGCAGCTGTCATTACGCAACAAATGACTGCTGCAATCCCGAACATCGTTGCTCAATGTAACCAAGCTCTCAACAACAATAATGCCCCCTGCAACTTCAAAACGTTCAACTCGGCTAAGCCATCAACGTTTTCTGGGTCTCAAGGAGCGACTGCACTTCTGCAATAGTTCGAGAGTCTAGAGAGCACCTTCAGACATGTTCAATGCCCAAATGAGCGAAAGGTAGAATTCGCATCTAGTGTCTTTGAGAAACGAGCTTTGACATGGTGGAATGGTGTGATGAGAGATAGGGGTGCCGATGTGGCAATGGCTCAAACGTGGGAAGAGCTTCGAGCTCTGATGATGAAGGAATTCTGTCCTCGTCACGAGATCAGGGCCTTGGAAAGAGAATTCGACGATCTTAAGCAAGATAGCGGTGAGCATCGAGCCTACACGGATCGTTATGAGGAGTTAAGTCTGTTATGCCCGAATATGGTTACGCCTTTGGATAAGGCAATCGAAAAGTACATTGATGGCCTCCCTAACCCAGTTCAAGACATTGTGACTGGTAGTAACCCCACTACGGTTAGGCAGGCCATTGAGCTATCTGCTACCTTTACTGAATCTCAAATCAGGAAAGGTAAACTTTCCCAAAAAGGTGATAAGAAAACAATCGAGGAATCGAAACCCAAAGATGAACATACTGAATCCTCCAAGAAGTCAAGGAAGCAAAAAGCTTCCCAGAACTTCGTTGTGGTTGCTCACAATGATCAAGCTGCCCCCAACCAACCAGTTCAACCCCCTGCTAGGAAGCCATACAACGGAACTGCACCCTTGTGCAGCCAATGTAACCTTCATCATCATGCTAGTGTGAAGTGCCGCAAATGCCAAATTTGTGGACTTATAGGTCATACAGCAAGAGTTTGCCGAGCTGCAGTTGCACCAAATCAAGCTGACAACAATCCTACTCAAGCTCGTTTTCCACCAGGTTCTTGCTACAACTGTGGCGAGATGGGTCATTTCCGAAGAAATTGCCCAAAACTTGCTAATGCAAATCCAGCACAGGGATGAGCATCTGACCGACTAGAAGGCAACACCGTTTAGAAATAATCACGTCTTATGTATTATTTTCTTTTGTTGTCAAGGTCCATGAAACAGTTGTTATCGTTGTTTATAAATAAATCTTTTATTTACATTGCAATATATTTATGTGGTTGCATGTATAAACAACATATCCCCTACAATACCGACAATCAGGGAATCGTATTCCTTGGAGAATAGACTACCCCCAAAATTCTTCCATTGTATGATCTCTTGCGTTTTCCACGAAAATCCTAAGTACCCGTTTCTTCCAAAGAAACGAAGTACAAGGCGCAAGTTACAACTCTGGACGAATACCCAAAGTACCACTATAAATCCTTAATAGGGTACCTAAGGGTATTTCCGTAAATCCTAAAATTGTTGTGTGCCTTAATTCGAATATTACGTTTCTTTGAAAACAAAATCGAATTTTCGGAAGATCATCCTATCTTCATAGATAGATTCTTGAAAATGATTAAAGTGCCAAATGAAATCCACGGATTGGATTCCTGGTGTGCTTTAAATATCCGTGTCCAAAGATAACAAATTAAAGGTCAAATTAAACAAATATGTGATTATGTGCTTATGTGTTCCCTTTTATGTTTTTGTGTGATCCAAGTTTTTGTTATCCAAATCCTCGTAGAATCTTCCATATCTTCATATTAGGGATTCATAGTAGGATATCCAAAGGTACTACCTTAAATCCTTAATGGGCTTCTACGTAATAATAAAGACCCTTGGATTATAATGTACTATTCCATAATTAGACCCCTTGAGTGGTCTAGTTAAACAGATTGATCCAAAAATCTAGTTAGGAATATCATGTGATGATATAGCTGAAAAGACTTCTTGGTGGTCTAATTAAAGAGATCATTTGTCGATCTAATTAAAAGGACCCTATGATAGTCTAGTCACACTCATCACAGGTTTGATTTTCTTCCCCTTCACATTACAAAACAAACTGTGCGGACTGTGCAAGAAATTACGTAATTATGGATGCATACATAATTATGGAATTCAGTGCACAGAAACCACAGCAAGTTTTGTCATGTGTCTAGAGTTGACTCAGTTCATTTCCGTTTCTGAAGAATACCCATTGAGTAAAATGACTCATTCCGTTCATTTTCATTTCTGAAGAATATCCATCGAGGGAAATGAGTATTCTTGATTTTTCCATCATTTCCGTTTCTGAAGAATACCCATTGAGGAAAATGACTTATTCCGTTCATTTTCGTTTATGGAGAATATCCATCGAGGGAAATGAATATTCTTGATTTTTCCTTCATTTCCGTTTCTAAAGAATACCCATTGAGGAAAATGACTCATTCCGTTCATTTTCGTTTCTGAAGAATATCCATCGAGGGAAATGAATATTCTTGATTATTCGTTCATTTTCGTTTCTGAAGAATACCCATTGAGGAAAATGACTCATTCCGTTCATTTTCGTTTATGAAGAATATCCATCGAGGGAAATGAATATTCTTGATTATTCGTTCATTTTCGTTTCTAAAGAATACCCATTGAGGAAAATGACTCATTCCGTTCATTTTCGTTTCTGAAGAATATCCATCGAGGGAAATGAATATCCTTGATTTTTCCTTCATTTTCATTTTTAAAGATTGTCCGTTGAGAGAAATGACAGGACTATGCCTTGCATAATATTTGATGGGTTATTCTACGCAAATAGATAAACACCCTAGATTCCGTGCAAGGAAATTACTTAACACAGCGTCACAGACAGACTCCTACGAATAAATTTCGGGACGAAATTTCCTAAAGTAGGGGAGACTGTGACACCTGTGCCTCTGCGACCATCAAAAAAATACCAAACCAATGAAATATTGTATTTCATACTTGGGATTTGTATAAATATGTGTATCTTTTGCACATATCAATTCTTGTTCGATTTCAAGCTTTAAATCGCTTTCCGGAAGGTTATACGCGCACTGATGCGTAAATATAACCAGTTTATTCAAGGAACACTCCGGAATAGTGAAATAGGCTTAACATACCTTAAATAACCTTTACATAACTAAGAAATAAGTTTGGAGGGTTAGGTGTGGCGAAATCAAGTTTATTCGCTTACATGGACTAATTTTGACAAACTACGAAAGTATGCCGATTTGTACTGTAAAGAACTTTCCGGAACATGACCATAAGTTAAACATACCCTAAATATCCTTTACATAGCTTAGAAATAAGCTTTGAGGGGTTCGGTGTGCTAAAATAAACTTTTTGGTCATTCAGGGACTAAAAGCATCAAAAAGTGCATAAGTTTGCATTTTCGTGCATATCTTACGTTCTGAATACATCCGGACATCCAAAAACTTTATGTAATCATTAAAATATTTTATTTTAGTGATTGTCAAGATAAAATTCCATTCGTCGCGTAATTTGGATCGTATTTCGCATTCGTTCGTGTTTCGTCGTAATTAATCGAACAACGCAACCGTACGACCAAACGAACCGACATCCGAGATATTTTTGAGCATGTTTCATCTTCCCTATACTTTAACTTCATTTTAGACCCTTGAAATGGGATTAACGGGGCTTAAACGTGTCAAAAATGCATCAAAAACCATGTTTTGCACATTCAGGGACCAAAATTGACAATCTGCCATAGTTATCTTAGGAAGGGACCAAAATGAAAAATCTAAATTCCAGCTTGTTCCAGCTATTCCCCTCATTTTCACATGGTTTTAATTAAACTAGGGGCTCCCATGGTTTCACAAAACCATGGGCACATGTGTACGGATGAGATCGAAGCTTATTTTACGATGAACGATCTTAACGGTTGTGCAAAAACTATAAATACCCCATCCATATCATTGTTGAAACTCACATTTGATCTTATATTTCTCTAAGTTGAGGTGCTTTCACTTCATACCTGAGAATAATCGGGTCAAACTTCCGTTCTTGTACCTTTTGTAAGTCCTCTTTCGTTCTTTTTCGCGTGAAAGTCAAACTGTGTTTGACTTTCTGCTTTGACCAGTTTATGGTCAACATGAAGTTCGCTTGAACTTCATAACGTGAGCGTAATCACGATGGTTTTAGTCTCTTGTGACTATACCTACTGATTACCACGTTATCTAGGCATAGTGGCGAGTCGTAGTTTCGGCCAAAATACGTATTCTTGCGTATTTTGTAACCAAACTACTTTTAGGTATCAAAACCGTTTTTTTTATACCAAACCTGTTTTCAAACCTCGTTAAGCATGTTTTAACATGTTTAGCTCGTCACTTTAGGTTTAGTGCTTATGTAGGGCCGTAAGGTAAGCGGTTTAAACAACCGCTTATACTTTCGAACCCGACCCGTTTGGTCGATCTTTAGGATCCGACCAAACACATTAGGTGACCATAGTTGCATAGGGAATAACCTTCCGAGGTTATACCTTATGGTCACGTCATTTAAGTAGTTGTATGATAGGTAGTTTATATGCCTTAGGTAAATGACCAAAATGCCCTTTTTACGCCAAAATTCATTTTAAGCATATGTAACATAATTTTTGATATCTAAACTGATTTGGCAACAATATTAGACATGTTAAGGCATATTTTACTTATCATAGGACTAGTTAGGCGGTCCGAACACGTTTTACGCGAACGACGCGTTAAAGTGGCGTAAGCTACCTTAACGAGTCGTAATGGGTCGTAAGCACTTAGGTTAGGTTTCGTTTTAGAATGTAGGATTTGTTAAACCATATTACATGAGTCCCTACACTCATTTGGTTTAAGAAACCTCATTTTATCAAATCCTCTGATTTAGGTCCGTTTATTTACATAGTTACCTATATTAGGTGCCGTTTGATTCCGTGATCCCTCTAGCTTTGCTTGGTTGTTATTCAAGACTTCTAAGCATCCTCAAGTGAGTACATAGACCCCTATTTTACTGTTTTCCAAACGTTTTAGGCTAAAACACATGTGCCTACTTGTTATTTTCATGCTTTCCATGTTTTCATATCATATACTTGCTATGTTCATTAGTACACTATTAGTACATGATTTCATTATGTCTTGCTATGTATGTTCACTTAACACGCTAGCACAATTGTTTTACGTTTTGAACCATTTGAAATGTTTTTTAAATAATATAAACCATACGAGTTTTATTAGCGAGTTTTTATGAGATATTTTACAATTTGATTTAATAAAACAAATGTTTTGGAGTTAAGAATCATGGCTACGAGATTTTGCAAATTATAACCAACTTGATTTGAGTTGGTTAATTATGTCACAATATTATACTTTTCAAAACAAGGTTTTTAAATAAGTATTGCAACATGTAAAACGAGCCATGAAACTGGCACTTATATAAAACCTGTGTACTCGCCGACATTTTTATGCTGACGTATTTTCACATGTGTTTCAGGTACCATAGTCGATGATGTTTGATGATGATATATGTGTTCGCTCACATAGGAATGGACGAGGCCTTAGTGACTTAATAACAATGAAAGTCTATTTGTTCATGTTTTGTTTCTAATTCCAATGTAATGTAATACATTTAAATTCAATAAAACGAAATTGTTTAAATCCATGGTTGTGAAACAATGATTCTGTTACAACACTCCCCGACGTTTCCGCCACGTTGTGTTGTTTTACGTGGTCGGGGTGTGACAAAAACCATCTTGTACCTATTAATAAAAATGGATTTGAAGTTAACAAAATGTAACACTTTTTTGGTTAGGTTTATATACTTTGATATCAGGCCTAACACATGTTAAGGGGAAACTCACCTGTTAGTGCTGTAAGTCGCGTCGAAGGCGAGGACATCACCAAAAGCTTTGTAGATTAGCTTTGAAATCTCATCAGCCCAGAATACAGAAGACAACTTTCCATTTGAAACCGTGTAATCAAAATAGAAGTTGGGTAGGTTGTCAAAGCGCTCACGCAAGCGTTCAAGGAAAACTTGTGCGTCACGTTCACCAATAAAAATTCGCAACTGGTGGCTAAAATTTTTAAAATCCACCGGAGTCCCGTTGACATTGTGATGCCCCCCCCCCCTTTTAAAGCTACAATACATCTATAAGCTCTCATGGGTCCGATACGGTTTAGACTCATATTGTGAATGAATTGTTTGGTGGTAAATGACAGCTTCCGTGATATCTTGCTAAGATCACGGTTGTAATTCTCAACAAGTTCATGATTATGAATATCATTGAAACTCAGAACTGTGTATGTATCATTATAGATTGACACTAGAATGCTTGCCATACAGTCACACAATGTGAAGTTGGTTCTCGTTGGCCTTACAGAAGATTCATCTAGTGTGTAAAAAGTCCTCTTTAGTTGTGGTTTCCCGTATTTTGAGCAGCGAAGATACTTGTGTGTGGGAATTCCATTCCAGAATTTAGTTTGGCCTTTTTTAACAGAAAAACCAGCTTCAAAAGCATAAAGCTCATACTTGGAGAAAACAGCCTCAAATGTCGGATAAGATTTCCCACACACTGGTATGAACTTATCAGTGACTGTAGGAATCCAGTAGCGGGTTCCTTGAGGCGTATCAAAAACGAAGTATGGATGCGCTGGCCCTGCATCAAAAAACGAAATGTTAGAAATCTGGTATATGAGAGCACGAAAGGTTAGAAATCTGGTATATGAGTATAAAGTGTGCTCCCATGGAAAATAAACAACCATCTAACAGCCCGCGAGATGATTCAGCAAACACAGAAGGGCCCTGAGATGATCCAGAACCAGCACCCGGCACGTTAGCGTAGCCAGAATCTTCGGATGCTACATGTGAACATTATGCCATATGTTTGCATTATGCCATATCTAGGGGTGAAAAAAAATACCACGAGTGTAACATGTATATAGAAAAACAAACCTTGATCATTATCCATAACCTCGTCAGTAGGGAAATCGCTGCTAATGAACTTGTTGGAGATCAGAAAATCCGGTGATCTAACAGGGACTTGAGATGATCCAGCACCATCAACCGGCATGTTAGTGTATCCAGAAGCTTCGAATGGTACAGGTGAACATTGCCATGCAGTATATTTGGATTATTCCATTAAAAAATGTCAAATAAACAAAAAAACATATATACGAGGGAGTTAAGTTAGAGAGACAAACCTTGAGCATTTAATTCCTCGTCAGTATGGAAGTCACTGGTAATGAACCTGTTGGGGAGCATATGAACTAGCGACATTAACTCGTAGGTTGGTGGATTTGTCTCCATGGACATTAATGGAGAAAGGATGATATGCAGGAGAAGAGGGTAAAAGAAGATATGAGGGACATTAATGGATAAGAGATCTTGAAAATTTTCCTTTTAAAAATGAAATAATCTAAAAGAAATGGAAATGAGGTGATGGGCATTAATGATAATGTCAAATCAAATGGGGAAGATATCTTGGGTTGGGTGGATAGATGTATAATTATATATATACCCTTAGAGGCAAAAAGGAGAATCAGATGATGATGGATACGTGGAAGGATGTAGGCCACATGTTGAGTTTGCAAAGTTTTCTCAAAATCTAAGGTTTTCTATGGAGCATTACCCTATATATATATATATATATATATATATATATATATATATATATATAGGGGAAGGTTCATTGGGGAACACTAAAAAAGTGGGGAACAGCGGGGAACCGAGTCAAACGAACTCCGATTGGACTCATTCCAGCGGCGTTGGAACCGGCTCGTCAAACTCTAACTAAGATCTCTTAACCCTAAATCCTAACTCCTAAACTCTAAACCCTAAAGCTAAAAAATAAGGCTAAAACCTAAGCTAAACCGTAAAATCTAAACTAAAAACCCTAAAAGCTAAACCCTAAAGGCTAAACCTAAAGCTAAATCCTAAAGCTAAACCCTAAAGCTAAACCCTAAACCCTAAAACTAAACCCTAATGCTAAACCCTAAAGTTAAACCCTAAAAGCTAAACCCTAATATATTTAGGCTTTAGGGGTTATGATTTAGGGTTTAGGGTTAAGAGATCATAGTTAGGGTTCGACGAGCCGGTTCCAACGCCGCTGGAATGAGTCCAATTGGAGTTCGTTTGAGTCGGTTCCCCACTGTTCCCCACTTTTTTAGTGTTCCCCAATGAACCTCACACTATATATATATATATCCCTCAAAATATATGTTTATAAGATCCCTGATGGTGTTTAACAATTTTAATGACACTTTAATCCCATTTAATCATGATTATAATTTTAGAAAATTTCGTCATAGTTTCTCTAACAACACTCAAAAATACCACAAAAGAATCATAACCGAGACTCCAAACACGTACAACGAGACTCAGCATGAGAAACGAGGAAATCTGATTTTTACCTCATCACGCTACGCCACGACACAAGGATATCATCGTGGCGTAACGCGATGCCCTTAAAGTCACCGGAGACACTTGGCAGTCATGTGCCAGGTCTAGGGTGGTGACTAATCACACTTAAGCCCTAGCTATGGTCTTCGCGCTACGCGAAGGTGATAAGGTTTTCTCGTCGCGCAGCACGACGAGATTATATCCCAGCTATAAATTGAGCGTGAACGACATTCAAAATCGCTCACTTCTTTTCTTTCTCTCAAAGCTCTCAACACAAGTTATAATTCCCCAAATGAATTTGAAGCTCTGCCCCGTTGTAAGTGTTTTAACCCCTGATCACTGATTCGATACCCTGTCCGATCGATCTTGAACCTAGCAAAGGATGTCAAGGCGCTGCCTGATAAAGGCTATGCTTTGTAAACTACGTTGGGGTTCTGATCTCGTGATGTATTGATAAAGTTGGATTGAGTTATTATACTAACACGCGTGCATTGTATATTTTTATTAGGAACTCAGGAAAATCACCAGAAAATATTATCAGGAAGCATATAGTAAAACCTAAGTTTACAATGTGAGTCATTCTTCTTTTATCACATTTTTTGTGATACATTTATATTTAAAATTGTTGATCCCAGATAAAGATACCCAAATACTTAATATGGCAAGTGATTTCAACAAATAGGAAAATATAATGCGGAACTATAAATTAAACTTTCAAGAAACAACTTATAGAATTTTTCAAGTGTATTAAATGACTTTTTAAAAACAAATTTATTGGATATTACAAAATGAATACTCAAAGAGTTCTAAGTGAAGGGCAATGGAGTTTGTAGTGTGTGTATTGAATGCTAATCATAACTCATTTAACATCCGGGTTTGACATCTCTATTTATAGAGAGTCTAGATCTGAATAAACATTTGTTTATTCACTACTTGCTCTGCACAAAGGGACTTTTTGGCATATTCATTGAATCGGTTAATGCCAACTTGCTCCTTTTTGGGTGTGTGTCAGGGCTTATCTCGAAGACAAGTGCGTCTACCAGAATTTCTGGTGACTGGCTTACCAGAATTCTGATGAACTTGATCATCAGATTTCTGGTGATCAGACTTTACCTGATGATAAATACCAGATTTATCATTAGACTTCATCAGAACGGTCTTGTCTGGTTGTCTGCTTTATTTTGATATTTTCCTGATGCTTAGTTGAAGATGTATCTTTCTTTTCTTCTTGTCAAGATATCAAGTAGGCACCTTTTTAATACCACTCCTTGACTGTATCTTCAACTTATGATCAGGATGATCATCTTTTTCTTCAATACTTACATTTAAAGTTTCCTAACAATTTCCCCGGTAGGTATTGTAAGAAAAATAAACTACCTCATGACAAGTGAACATACTTAAGAAAATTTCCCAAACAGTGGTGTTTGCAAATCAAACAAAGTACTTCTGTTTTGAAACAGATTGCATAACAGTAAATTTAAAGACATGTTTTCAAAACAATTTCACACGTTTGTACATATCTCCTGACTTCAATTTTTTCTTGTAGGAGATGTATTTCTTGCAAGTGTCATACATGTCCTTGTACCAGATCCTTGCTTTTATCTACTCATCAATCATCTGCTCAATCTCATGTTTTTCTTTTTCTTTGTTTATTCCTCTTTTTTCAAGCTGCTCCTGCCTTTTGTTCATGCACTCCTTAATAAATCTTAGTGTTTGGTTGGAGTACTTGCAGATGTCAACACTTCTGAACAGAGCTGTGTTCTTTTTAAAATCTTTGTAAACAACACAGTGGTTGTGTCTGTCTTTAATCTTTGACAGTTCAATGATGTCTCCAGATCTTGCATCATCTTTCAGCTCTGAGGGAATTGATGTATCTGGTGCAGTGAGATAGACCTTCTTGTTATGCACATACTCATAGTTGATACACAGATCAAAGTCAGAAAAAGCTATTCTTTCAAATAACTTCATTCCTGCTTTTGATATGTTTGTTAATACTCTTCTGATGAACTGAGTATTGCCTTTTTCCTTTTCATAGTATTCCTTCATAAACAGAATGTCTAAAGGATGCAACTTATCAGCAAGGTCTCCATCTGTTACTTTCTCTTATGCACCATTTTCTCTTAGAAGAGTGTATTTTTTCTGCACATAGGTTCCCCCAGCACCATCAGTTCTAATCTTCTCTTGATCTACTTTCATGATTCTTTTTATTGGATTTGGATTGGTGTAATGGATGCTCAGTTCACCTCTTTCTAGCCTTTCTTCCCATATGCCCCTTCTGTAAGGACTTGGTGGTTTCTCTAGCACATCTTCTTCAGTCCAGTAGTATTCCACCAAATTGTATTGAGGGAATATTATGACATCCCTGTCAATCTCTTGAACCATGACTGTTTGAGTTTCAGAGATCTTTCTTTTTACAATCTGTGGTTGTCTTGAAGAGTTAGCTTCATCTTCCAAATTCTTCATGGCTTGTTGATTTATACTTGTACTAATGACAGTGTCTCTAGATGAAGTTGGCTTTGAACCAGTTTGAGGGATCTTGAGGTTTAAATTAGAGATAACCAAAGGTAAGGTAATGCTAACCTTTTTACAATTTCTTCTTTTGAGACTGCAGGAGGTGGACCCATTACAGTGGTTCCAGCTTCAGTGATTGGTGTGACACTTGGTTGTTGTCTGATTGGCTTTGGAATTTCCAAATGAGATGCTTCAACAGGAATTGGCTTCATGATTTCCTGAGGGTCAATCTTAGCCAATCTGGAAATGTTGAAATGCATTCTCTTCATGAGAGACTGCACTTCACCTTCCAGTTTTGTATTGTTGGCTACATTCTCATGTACTTTAGCAAATTCTGATTGATTCTTTTCTTGTAGAGCAGCCCATTCTTTTACCAGTTTCTCAAGGGCATCAGTGATTCAGTTGTTGCTTGCCCTTAGAATGGTATTTTCTTCCAGGACTTTGTTTGAGCTGCCTGATTGTCTTGACTCCACAGCATTTGTGATTTGTTTTTTGATTTTCTCCTATTTTGTGAAAATCTTCTTAATTTCTGATGCGGAAATGTTGGTTTCAAGTGTCTTTTTTTCTGTTTCTGCAGAGCTTTTAGTGCTTCAGTTTTTTTCTCTGTCTGTGCCTTTATAAGCTCCACTGATTCTGATAAGGTCTTCATTTTTGCTCTTTGACCTTGTATTTCTGACAGCAACAGATCAAGCTTCTCTTCTACATGATTCTTCTTGTAGACTTTCAATACATTATCCACAACCGTTTGAAGATTTTCTTGTGACATGGGTGGTTCAGGGACATTTGGAACCACAGATGTTCCTTCTAACACACCAGCTGCAAACACATTTGCAACTCTTTTGGAAATGATTGGTGTAACTTTGGTTTTACTAGAATCTGGTGCAAACTTAGGTATGCCAGAATCATCTCCACCAGATGTAAATAACATATTTTCACCCTGAATTTCCTTATGTCCTTGAATCAATCCAGTGAATGATTCTCCAGAAGTTGTTGAGTTAAACAAATTATCTCTTCCCATATTTCTTTGAGCAATTTCCTGATCTCCATCTGTTGGGATCTCATCCCCTTCCTCGTTATCTGATTCAGAGTTGAGATGAAATGTACTAGAAATATCCTCATCAACAACAGTTTTTCTAGGTTCAATTTTGTAAGATGCAGTAATTGAATCTTCAGAATTTGACCTTTTTAATGAAGTGTTAACTAAAACTGTGTTTAAGAGAGAATCTGTACCAGCAACATGAGATTTATCATAGTGTAGAACTTCAGTGTCTTGATGGGTTCTACCAGCAACATGAGATTCCTCATAGCGATGAACTTCAGTTTCTCCATGGGTTGTACCAGCAACATGAGACTCTTCATAATGTTGGACTTCAGTATATTGATGAGTTTCATATTCAAAGTGAAATTCAGCATTAGGATTCTGATGGCTTTCTTCAAGTTCTGGTTCTTCCCTATTTTCTGGTGAATTTCTTATCATCAGAATTGGGTCTTCTTCAGCAGGCCATGTCTCTGATGTCAAGGACTTTTGAAATTCTTCTTCTTCTGGTGAAGAAGAGCAGTAATACACTTCTTTGGTGGGTGCATCTGTTGGTGTGTCTGGTTTGTTGAGAAGTTCCTCATGTTTCAGTCTGTATGGTGAATTTGATGGAATTAGACTCAACATACTTTCTGGTAACACAGGAACATCCCTATATGATGTCCAACCTTGACTAGCACTCCATGGCTTCATTATAGTTGAGCTCCAAGCATCTTCTAAAATAGGAATTTCTACATTCCTTTCAACAAAAGTTTCAGAGATAAAAATTGAAATGAACCTTGGATATGGTAGATGAGAAGAGATTCTTTCATTTTTTGTAAGGATCGATCTCTTAATTAAGTTGAAGATTTTTGTCCCATAATCAAATTTGAACCCTGTTATGAGTCTATACATGATTGACAGTATTGCTTGCTTCACTTGGTCAGCTC